>ML780500.1:287541-309341 GCA_009831015.1 Picea engelmannii | reverse complement strand
AATGGCAAGGGGGGTCCGGAATCCACTGGGAAGCCATTGATAACGGTGAGTAAATCTCGACCGTTCGAGAGTTGCATGTCCAATTCCGGACCGCCCCCCCCTCATTAAAGGTAGAATGGCAAGGGGGCTCCAGAATGCATCCTCAGCTGTAGATCTGGGCGGGTGGACTCTAACCGTCCATATCTACTCGCTTCTTATCCTATAGCATAAGCGCGTACTGGCTTAATTTAACGTCTTGTCACCACATCTAGCGGTTAGGACAGATCCGGAGATCCTCCGAAAGAATCTCTTCCGTCCATCGGGGTTTTGACACTCGTGAGGTCCCAATAAGTTAGTTCACCGATCCCCGAATCTCAATACGCTCCTCTGTGGCCTTAGCCTCCCGGGCTAAGTCCTTAATCCACGTGACCTCTATCTCACAAGACCGTGGCCTTGTGCCTCATAGGGGTTTCGGGGTTTTCAATGCCAAAGTGCATGTGTCCACGGAATTCCTGATTCTGCGAATCCCGACGCTTCGGTGTGTTGACAGTTGTCCCCCGCTGATCGGGGTTTCGCATTTCACAATTCTGAATTGCATCGACACCTTGTCACCGGGATTCCCGATATCCCGATGACCCACATGCCGATAGGCGACTTGTTGTCGGGACTTTCCCCGATGGCTTCGATTGCTGCCGCGCGTCCTCCTCTGATGGACGTTCCTGGTTAATTCTTGGGATTTCGCGACCTCTGATTTCCTAGATGCCTGGTCCCTAGGACTCGCGAAATGTCTAACTCCGACTCCCTTCAGATCTTTGACACGTGTCCCAAGTGTATGGACGGTTCAGATCACTCCTCATGTTTTCGAGACTTCTGACGTCCCGACTTTCACGATCTCAGGAACTTTGATTTCCCAAATGCCGATATCCCAAGATGAGAGGTCTCGTGACACGCGGCCCCCGTTAATCGAACAACTCAGATCTATCCTGGGGAAAAGTCCCTATACACTGGAGTATTATCCCTCGGGTAACTCTTGATAGATCTAACGACTGTTGGGTTGTTCAGCCGAGATCCGACGGTTCGTAACAGTTCCTACCCATGCATTCTTCCATGAATCCCTGGGCGTGGGAAAGATCCACGGTCCAGATACTCTAATGAACCTTGGGGATCTACGGTCCTAAACTCTTCGCTACCCACGAATACACAGGAAAATAGAGGGGTAAGGCATTTAACCCCCTACTTTCTCCTACAAATCTAACGGTCGTGGGTGACCGCAGATTCCTCGATGAAATATCGTCCGTTGATTGCTACCTATCAAGGTTAAAGAACTTAACACTCCATCTTCTTCCTCCGATATGATGGCCGTGAGTGACTACATATCTCCCAATGGGATCTCATCCGTCAATTTGTTACTTCATCCCTAGGTTGTCATCTGGTCCCTCAAGAGGAATCGTTCCTCCTTATGCTGGATTTCTAAGGCCTTACGCCTTCATGATTCTTGATGAGTTTTTCGAGGAAGGTATTTCTATGGGGGCACTTACTCAGGGTACTACCTGAGGTATGTAAGAATGTCGTCTTCCCGAGAACCAGACATGAAAACTGAATTTGACCAGTACACACACATAACAACTTCATGAAGACATAAATCCTACGGAGTCTTTCCATATGAATATACACATAACTACTAGCACTGATCAAAACACCATACAGTTATCCTTATAATGAAATCATTCATTGTTTCTCAACTTACGAGCATAATTATCAGAACAAGCA
Organism: Picea engelmannii; assembly: GCA_009831015.1. Classification (NCBI taxonomy): domain Eukaryota; kingdom Viridiplantae; phylum Streptophyta; class Pinopsida; order Pinales; family Pinaceae; genus Picea; species Picea engelmannii. Next base: position 307,592 of record ML780500.1, on the reverse strand, counting down.
CATATATACATATATATATATATATATCAGGATGCCAGAGGAAAAACACTTATCAGAAATAACTTCAGAAGTGGGTGCAACTGCTAAGAGGGGTTCTTGTTTCCACCCAACTGTAGGCTCAGCGAATCCCAATGGATTTACCACTAGCCACCCCCGAGCTGAGACCACGATGCTCTGAGACTGCGTCTCTCTGTCTGCTAGTGACCAGGAGCGAAGGTTGCAATCCTCCCTCTCTACTATCACTCACTCTGCGTAATACCGGAGTTCCCCTCGCATCTTCCCTCTAATCGCTTCTGCCATATGCCTTATCCTCTCGCGAGGTTGCGTGTGGCACGATTACCCTCGCGCCAATCAGGCCTGATGGCTCTACGGATGGGCGTTTCACCATTCCATCCCTCATCAAGCCATCCACCTACCAGCCTGCGAGGCATTGAATTTCAGGGCCAGTGAGCCTCTTTTGGTTCTCCGGGCCAGTGGAGTCCAAATACGGTATTTAATTCTCGGTGGAAGTTAACGCCACCTTTTCAGGTGCCTTCCACCGCCATCGTGGTCTCTTTTTCTGCACATCCCCTCATCAGCAGTGCTGCAATAAATTCAGAATATCATTCACATTCATTGACCTCTTTCTCAAGGTCCATTTACATCACATATTCACATTTATGAGTTTTCCATAGTTCTTGGCCAGTCCAGTTATATATATTTACAAGTTGCGGGGAAACAGGGTGTTACACTATCTGACGCTCGTAAGGTGTCAACCTCGAAGGGACAACTTGTGCCAAGATCGACACTGAAAAAGTCAGTTATCAAAGGGTTGGATGGCCTGAGAGATTCCGCTCCAAGGTTAGAAACAATAGGTTCCTCCGGATTCGAGTAATCTCCTCTCAGAGCTAGCTTGGGAACAATTTCTTGCGGCTCGGTTGCTTCAAATGACCGACGGTCGTTGTTGGTCAAGTCTTGTTGGTCGCAACCGACGGAGCTCCTGATCTTCCACTTTGTGAAAATATCAACAACATCATAAGGATTTAACTAGCGTTTAAAAATGAGCACACAATAGAAAAATTCCTATAAGATAAACCAAGCAAACCACTATCTAGTTGGAAGAAGAGTTACGCCAACCAACACTAGAGAAACTTACCGGTGCAAGTGAAACTCGAACACAGAAGCACCCTCCAGGTATACTCTGCAAAGTGTGACCCAATGTCTACCCTAGGTACCATGGTATACCCCCACAGTCACCTGTGTAAGTCCCTAGAATAAAGGCAACTAAGTTTCCAAATCACAAACAATCACTAGGCGGGTACAGTCAAGAGTCGAGTCGACCGCAATGAGCAGGATAACAAGTCTGAAACTTATCGAGGGTATCGAAAGGAAGTGGTCCGGAAGACAAAAGAGGATCTCGAACAGATTCGAGGTCCATGAAGCTCTGTAGGAAAATGCGAGCGATAGTATTCCCATGACAGATCCTCAATATGTGTTCCCCATTACGTTTACTCCGACTTTGGAGGGGTTATCTCTGCTGCCTTTCCTCACGCAACCTCGTGTTTATCCCCTATGTTAGAGGGGGGTCCCAGATAACTTTCACATCACTGGACTTTAACACTCCCTAGATATGACTCCAATGTTTGTTTAAAATCCTTGAAGAGTTTCCTCTCCAACCTAATCCAAGGCCCTAACCCTAAACTATTTGATTGACCCTACAAACATAAAAGTCTAATTAATTTTAGATTTAGCGTTCGTTTTAAATGGCTTGTCTAACTCAAAGGATATGGCAGTGAAACTAGTGGTGTTTATGAGAGCTGAAAAGAGGTGAAAAAGATGAAACTCTGAAAGCAAAATTACTTCTAGTCAAAAGTAAAGATTTACAACTAACTCTTTGTAACCAACTTTTTCATAACTAACTTTTTCAAGATCTTTAAAAAGAATACTTAAAACAAAATTTCGCTCGACTACGAGCTACTTAAGTTCTAAGAAATCAGTAAAGAACTTAAAAAGTAACTCTTTTTGCTATCAAGTAAAATAACTAACTCCAACTACTTTACCAAACTAAGAATGAAAAATATTTTTCTTTTTTGAAAATGCTTCAAACAGGAAAAAAATGAAATAAATATTTTTTTCTCTTTTCTTTAAAGAAAACGAAAGGGGGGAAACAATTACAAGACAAGACTGAAACAGACCTTTGACCTACTGCAGATCGCAGGGAATCACTAAAGACACCAAGTAGGCCGATCAAAAAAATCAAAGACTCGCCTAAAACCCTTTTAGAAGTAAACACAAGAAAATTCAAAAAGACAAGCAAACTGAAATCTAACCCAAGCTATGACTCTAAAAATAGAGACTCTGAACTCTGTCAAGAAACCATGAGAAGTAAAACCTCAATCAGGAAAGAGGTTGGCTGCCTCTTTTTCAAAAAACAAATCTTGAACCAGGTACGCTACTATTGTTTCAGCAGCCTACGTATGTACGTGATATTTTTACTAGACATGGCGCGTATGTACGCAGCCTGAGCCAAAGTAGGGTGCGTACACCTATGTATTTCCTCAAAAAAGAAATAAAATAGACAGACTAATAGGGTCGGGAGAACTGGTATGGCACCAGAAGGTGACCAGAAGCTCTTAAAAGATTCATAAGACTCAACAGAAACTCCAAAGGTAGAAAAACCAATCAGACACCCAAAAAATCCCCTAAACCCCTAGAGGCTTCCCCAGTACGGTTGCTATTTCTGCTAGTGGGAAAACCCCCCTATGACTAAACTAGGGTTCAGAATGTAGGAATATCAATTAACTATCTAAAAGTCAACTACTTCTCTAACTACACCAAACATACCAAAACTCATACAAGAAAGGAAAATATGAGAGGGATCGGGTAACTATACCTCTACTCTGCATCCGATGATGATCCTCTCGCACTTGAAAGCTTCACTAACTGCACGCCTCCTCCCAAGTTTGGCCCGCATTCAAAGAAAGAAAAACAAAAAGCTACAAGTATGCAATTCATATACAAATTAGGATTATATGTTAGAATGTCAAAACATAAACCATTAAAATCATTCAATACACCACGATTTGGGATAGGAAAAGTACTTATTTTATTAATAAGTCAATGATTATACCTTTTACAACCAAAGACGGCTACTGCTCCATGAACCTGGTCCGAGCTCCTCTTCACCAAGCTCTGAGTGCACCTATGTATGGCTTCTCCTATCAACTCTCTGATCTCTTCTTGGGAAGTGAATGGGTTTTTATGGAGGAAGAAGGGCTAATTGGGGAATGTTGAGGCAATTCTCACAAAAGGGGATGCAATTACTTGGGGCAAGGAGGGGATGTGAAACATGAAGAGTTTCATTTTTCTTATATTTATATGTGGAATGAGACCCCAACACCTCCTTTTATATGACAAAAGGATGGTTATTCGGTTGGGTGATGGGCTATAAGTGGTGGATTAGTTGAGAAACTACCCAATAGCCCGCAATCTTAACGGATTCCTTGCAAATTTTATTTTTTTGCAACTTTTGCAAGTATACGCGGGCTGTAGTGATGCAACATGCATACATACAGAGGATGTAGTGGTGCAACAAGCGTATGTACACGGGCAGTATTGGTGCAAGGCACGTACATCTTCAAAAAATGGGTTTTTTAGAAGAGCAACTTAGTGATGGCTTGGCAAAAAATGAAAGTAAGAGGGCCAAAGGCCAGGTATGCATATGTAGAGCAATTTAGGGTTATAACACCACTACATGAAGATCATCTTATTTAATACCTCCCTAGCTAAGAGGGAGTGTTGATGTTTTGGTAGCTACAGGAGGTATTAACCTCCACGTCTAACCTTTGAGTTATAATAGAATATTCTGGAAGTAAGTGAACCATTAAAAAGATGTGTGGAAACCCTAGAAGACAAGTTAGCTAGTAGAATAAATAATATCAAAATATTATTTTCTAGAAATACAATTCGACTCCACAAGAAAAAGATAAACATAAAATATAATTACCAGAAAGTTAGGTTGGCCCAACCAGAAAAGTCACATGAAAATCTAATATAAATAGAGGACATTTTAGCTCATTTGGACACCTAGTTAGTGTACAAGTCTTATGGAGAGCTGCAATTACACCTGGAAGGAGGAATAAGGGCACACAATCATCTCTTGGTCTTGGTCTCTCTCTTGGGTATTTTCTTGGTGATACCCTTCGTGATATTCTTGCTAAGTATGGCATAGGTTTGAGAAAGAGAGTAGTGCAGTTGTTGTTGCAGTTGTGTATGGTACTTGTTCTGTGGATATGGAGACTCTCTCTCTTGTGTGCTACACTTGGAGAAGGAGCACTCTACTTGTCTTGATTTGTTGCTACAGTTAGCAGCTAGGGTTTATCTGTTGGTTCTGAAGTAGGCTTGCCAAAATTATTCTATGGAAAGGTTAGTGTGCTCAGGGGTGGCATATGTTAATGCCTATGGTTGGGTGACAATGATGTGACATTGCCTATGGTTAAATAAGCTTACCAAAATTTCAACACTTCCTCCTCATTACTCATTCCAATTGAGAAAATTCTCCTTTTTTCCTTTTGTTTCTCCCAACTCGCTTCTAGAATAAGAAACCCCAGGGTCAAGCTCCTGAATCGAAGGGGAAATTCTTGGTACTTTTGGCTGACAACTCCAGCTAGACCTTCACTTCTTTGAGTACAATATCTGAAGACAGTCATAACTACTCCAACTACTTGATTTGATGCCATTAACGATTTTATTATGGATAGGGTAGACAAGGTACTTCAAACAGGTTAGTCATTCAATTCATGCAAGTGTAGCTTGGGCTTCTAGGAAAGATTCCTATTTTCTTCATATAGGCTTCTCAATTCCCCCTCACCATCTCCTACTTGTGGTATCATGGCCATTACTGTAAGGCTTATCTCTCAGTCGGTTGGTTGGTGTTTTTATTTTTATTGACATAAAACACAATCACAGTCTCCATCAATTACAATGCATGAAGTCTTAAGCATAATTACAAACTTGGAGAAAAACAGGGTGTTACAGTGATGTTTAGTCATTGTGAAATCTAGCTTCTCGCATGATAAACTTTGATGGTGGAACATTCTCTAGAAACTCCACACTCTTCTAAAAAGTAAAATAACCATGTGTCTTGCTCTCACAAATAAGCTCTTAACTTGGGAGAAGTGTTTAAAATGGGGATGTATTGACCTAGTTGTTTCCCTTTGTGTAAACACAATGAAAAATCTAGCACTTATATTTTTATTGTTTTTCCTTACATAGTGCAGGTTTTCAAGATCGTGTCATCAAAATTCAATCAAAAGGCTTCCTGGGAGTGCAAGGACCTGGACACTTGCTTAAGGACATGGTTACAGGATAGGTGGAAGGCCTACCATTTATTTTGGTTAACATTATATGATGTGGCACAACAAAAATATTTTCAGAGATGTGGATATTCCACCTGAGGTCGCAAGAAATCAGATCGTCTCTATTTCAAAGGAATATAGGGTGTCCTTGAAAATAAAAATCCATTGGGTCCTGACCATGCCCGCTCTGGACTTAGAAACTCCTTGGGGTTTCTTCGATGGCGCAAGTTATTTGCAAGTATGGTATGCTCTAGGTATGCTCCAAGTAGAGCTTCCAATATTAGAGTGGAATTCATAGCCTTGAGAACCTTACTAGCAATCACATAGGAAAAAGGAGGAAAAAACTGGAGGTAATGGGGGATGCAAAGCCCCTAACAGATTGGGCTCTAAAAAAAACAAAAGTGGAAAATGTATGTTTGGCACCTTTGATACATGACATCATGAAAACTTTTTTATCTTATGATTGGATTTCCTTCAACCATATTTATAGAGAACTCAATTCTAAAGATGACGAGCTTTCCAAGGAATATTTATTGCTTCCCTCTCGAGCTTTCAGTTTCTATGAATTTGTTGATGGCATAGAGACGCGATCCATCGAATTCTGTCTCTAAATTCTATTTGTATAATTTGGGCAGTTGAATACAATTTATAATTAGAGATGTAATGAGTTTTGTGGACATCCAAAAAGTAAAGTTAAAGAACAAGCTCATTCTATTTAGAACCATGGCGGAAGGGAAGTGAAGTCGGGGTATAGAAACTTTTGTTTATGTGGGTAGTTGATAGGAGAATTTTTTTTTGGAAAAAACTATGAAGAGTCCTTCTACGGGGACCGAAATATGTATTTTCACCCCTTTTGAATATAATGATTTTTTTCTTTGGAATATATATATATATATATATATATATATATATTAAATAAAAACTAAAGCAGAGCTTGTAGCAAGATTATATTAAAAGTTTGATTTAAATTTTTTTAAGCAAAGTCTTCCACGATATATTAGTGGTGTATATTCTAGAAAATAAACCTAAAAACCTTATTACTTTGTAAAACATACTTCTTTTGTTTGATTTGAGTTTTTCTTGACAATTCACATCCTCAAGGATTAAAAGTTTGATTCAAAACTTTTTAAGCGATGTCTTCCACAATATCTTAGTTGTGTAGATTCTAGAAAATAAACCTAAAAACCTTATTACTTTGTAAAACATACTTCTTTTGTTTGATTTGAGTTTTTCTTGACAATTTTCACATCCTCAAGGAGCTAGTGCATTGTCTCTTCTTTCCCTAGTTCTCCACAATTCAAGTTCATTCACCTCACTTGATGGATGCTCCAATCTGCTCACCCTTAAGTCACATTTATGACCATGTTCCTAAGCATATTGCATTCTATCTCCAAAACAACTATTCATTGACATCCGCCAACATAGGAAAGTTGGCTAATTACACATTACATATAACATATGCAATATTACATATAACATATGTAACATATTTTATATGTAAGATTTTTTGAACCAAAATCTGCTCACCCCTAAGTCACATTTATGACCATTTTCCTAAGCATATTGCATTCTATCTCCAAAAAAAATATTTGTTGAACCAATTTGCTGGAAATTTAAGTGGTGACTCGATTTTTCTTCATGCATTTTTGTTGTGGATGTAAATATTGATCTTATGATGCCCAGAATAACATCCGATGTAAATATTGATCTTATGATGCCTGGAATAACATCCTCATGAATTGGCAATGCATGCCTAATCTCCTACAACTCCCTCTAAACCAAACCATCAAATAACTATAATAATCTAAGATCCAAAGAAAATTTAAATCCAAAGAAAATTTAAAATCTTAATGTTGCCTACAATTCCTTGCCTTTTCTCCACTATCACATCCCTCAATGCCCAAAATAGATTTTGGCTTGGGTCACGACACTCCAAACAAACAACACACAAAGTATCTTTATAAGGGGGTTCGATAATGGAGACTGATAATGGAGACCAGGAGTCTGAGGGTGGAATTCCTAAGCTAGGCAAATGAAACCAAGTAAAATAGAACCATCAGACTTCCTAAGACAAAATAGATTTTGGCTTGGGTCATGACACTCCAAACAAACAACACACAAAGTATCTCTATAAGGGGGTTCGATAATGGAGATTGATAATGGAGACAAGGAGTCTGAGGGTGGACTTCCTAAGCTAGGAAAATGACACCAAGTAAAATAGAACCATTAGACTTCCTAAGCCAGGAAAATGAAGCCAAGTAAAATCGAACCACCTAGAGTTGAAAAGCAACAGAGGAAACTCCTTCCACACCTAGAGGGCCGCTAATTAATCTTGACATAATTCAAAATTGAAAGAGCACTCACCCAAAAGTACAGGTTATTGGAATGATAAATGGAATTCATGTGGAGACAGAACACCTTCAACAAGGAAAATATCCCTTCAACTGAAACTTGAGACAATCCCAATCCTAGTAACATAAAATAAAGGAAAAAGAGGTGGTGTCTTACTCGAGTTTTGGAAGAGGATTAGAGACACACACCCAATAGAACAAAAATGGAAAAAGAGGTGGTTTCTTTGATCCAGGTGGATATCGGTGGCCACCCACCTTTTCCGATTGGCTCAAAACAGTTTTCTGGCAAATTTGGCAATTTACTATTTTTAGCAGTTTTTAACTTCCGGGGCCATTTTGAGGGCCCAAATGAAGGTTTCTTGAGATCTAGTTTATCAATGATATCTGAAGGCATTATTGATCCCCCAAAATGAATCTCCTCGACGATACCTTTCCAACGAGCTATCATACACCTAAAACAGAGGTCGTATGCAAAAGTTATAACCCCGAGAAGTTGATGTACTAACTTACCCAAATGGGGCCCACATGACTTTTGGCACTTCATCTCCTAGTGTTAGGTTTTTGGATGTATAGGAATTTTGGCATTCCCATTTATTGTAAAAAGGCCTTCAGAGCCTCATTGTAATCATCTTCTTGCGAATGCAAGTAGCTGTCACATCTCTTCTCAGAGATAAGCTGCCACCATTCTATCGAGTCTTTCATTCTGTATTTTACAATCTCTGTACATTTATTTCATTAATAGAAATCGTGTATTACTATATATATGTGTTTATGGTTGCATCTCTAATATATTTCTGTTATATTATTGAATATCTGCGATAAATCTGTGCATTTATTTATTATATCTCCGACCTCATTTTGTGCTAAAAATAATCTGGATCAGTGGTATCAGAGCAGGCTGTTCTTGGTCATTTTTTCAGTGCATGTCCCCGACGAGGTCTGAGTATAGCAAGTTGGGTCTCGAGCTTGTCTCTCTTGAGGAAAATCACTCTCGCACACCCAAGAAATCCTCAATGGAAGAATAAAATAAAAACGATGGAGCAGACGATCCTATCAGTCTGTTGCTTGAGCAAGCTCTCACACGACAGAGGGATGAAATGTTGGAGAATTTTTCCCACATCCTTCAATGCATTCCAATAGAAACAGGAACATATTCATCAGGCGACCACTTTGGAGGCACCTTTCCTTTCAAGGTACAAGTTAATTTTGATATTCCTGTATTTGAAGGACAGATAGATGCAGAAGCCCTAGACAAATGGTTAAATATGCTAGAAGGTTATTTCTCTGTTCACAAATTTTCCGACAAAGAAAGGATCACCTTCGCACTCCTTAAAGCTCCCCTCATGTCAAACATTGGTGGGAAACTTATTGGGAGAAGAGTTCCAGAGAGGAGTCTGAAATATATGGGGTCGATCCCACTTGGGATTTTTTTGTGGATGCGGTAAAGGAACAACATTACCCTGTTGGAAACTATGAGGACCAGTACATGAGATGGACCACACTGCAGCAAGAGAGGGGCCAAGAAGTTTCAGAGTTCACCAATACCTTCCATACCTTGCACACCACGCTAGGTATCAAAGACTCCAAGCAACATTTGGTTCTGAAATACTATGGGGCTCTACACAGATACATCCAGACTGAAATGGATTTTCTGGACATCTCATCATTCGGTGTTGCTTATCGATATGTTGTTAAAATCGAGAAGAAATTTAAGCACCAGAACAAATGGGATTTCTGATCTGTAAATCCGCAAAAACCAAAGTATGACAAAGAAAACCCTAACAAACAGTCTCCCAAAAACCAGTCCAAGATACAGGTAAAGAAGGGTCACGAGAAGACAAAGAAGGACATCAGAAAATGGTGTGATTTCCACAAAATCCCTTGGCACAACACCGATGAATGTTGCTCAAAACAATCATTGGTGGCCGAGATCAAAGACAAGGAGCCAGATCCTGATTCAAAATCCGATTCTGAAAATACTGGTAAAGGACAGATCATTGACACATACCCCACTGCTATTGTCAAAACTACAAAAATTCAACCAAAAGAACCAACAGATCTCGAAGAGGGGGAGAACCTTTTTCATTCACAGATGTGGGTGAAGGGGAACCCGCTGCATTTTATTGTTGATAGCGGAAGCCATAAGAATCTCATCTCAGCAAAGGTCCTCAAACAGTTGGGATTGTCGACAACACCACACCCGCAACCATACAACATTGGGTGGCTTTGCTAAGGACGAGATCTTCGTGTCAGCCAACGATTTCGATTGTCATACGACATCCAACCCTTCAAGGACAAGGTATTATGTGATGTTTCCCCACTGGATGTCTGTAATGTTCTCTTGGGCCAACCATATATGTGGAAGTGCCATGTTGTTTATGAGTCTCGACCCCGTATTGTCATTGTTACTTTGGGGGGTCATCTCTATAGAATACCAGAGGTAGTTCCGACTACTATTCCACCTAAAAAGTGTCGCAAGGTAGTATCTCATATTGCAAAATTCAGCTTCTTCACAATCTGTTCAAAAGGGGAACAGAAGGACCCTGCAACCACTACAGCTTCGCCCCAAGCACCTTCTATCCAACAAAAGCAGGTCGACAAGGTTGCCACAAAGTGCAAATATTCCTTCTGCACACCGTCCTCTCATGTAGCCTGACTTTTTGAACAACCTCGGCCTCAATAGTTTTGTGACAGAATTCCAGAAACTGAGCAGCGCGACGTCCTCAACAAGGCAAGCAACTCACCAATATGCAGATTCAACAAATTCTTTTCCCTCTCCCCCGGGAACTCAACGCAATGGAGACCATTACTTCCTAAGGAGGGAGGATTGATCCAGGTGGATATCGGTGGCAATTTACTATTTTTAGCAATTTTTAACTTCCAGGGCCATTTTGAGGACCCAAATGAAGGTTTCTTGAGATAGAGGTTCTAAATTATAGATGAAGGAATTATTGAGCCTCCAAAATTAATATTCTCRATGATATCTTTCCAACGAGCTATCATACGCCTAAAACGAAGATCGTATGCAAAAGTTACAACCCCGGGAAGTTGATGTACTAACTTACCCAAATGGGGCCCACATGACTTTTGGCACTTCATCTCCTAGGGTTAGGTTTTTGGATGTCTAGGACTTTTGGCATTCCTATTTATTGTAAAAATGCCTTCAGAGCCTCATTGTAATCATCTTCTTGCGAATGCGAGTAGCCGTCACATCTCTTCTCAGAGATAAGCTGCCACCATTCTATCGAGTCTTTCACTTTGTATTTTACAATCTTTGTACATTTATTTCATTAATAGAAATAGTGTATTACTGTATATTTGTGTTTATGGTTGCATCTCTGATATATTTATGTTATATTATTGAATATCTGCGATATCTCTGTGCATTTCTTTATTATATCTCCGACCTCATTTCGTGCTAAAAATAATCCAGATCATGTGGAGACAGAACACCTTCAACAAGGAAAATATCCCTTCAACTGAAACTTGAGACAATCCCAATCCTAGTAACATAAAATAAAGGAAAAAGAGGTGGTGTCTTACTTGATTTTTGGAAGAGGATTAGAGCCACACACCCAATAGAACCAAAATGAAAAAAGAGGTGGTGTCTTACTCGAGTTTTGGAAGAGGATTAGAACTACACACCCAAGTAGAACCAAAATGTCAGTGCTCATGAAACTAAAGCAGCCAAAATCTCCACACAGAAAGTTGATTCCTATGGAGCTAGATGTTTAGGCATGTGAAAACATGAGAAAGGTCTCCTTTCGAAATGCGCTCATACGATGAGTTTGCCTTAACATATGCTATGTGCCTCCTTAATTGCTTGATGACCATATCCCATCAATATTCTTTGAGTTTCTCACCACCATCAATATTCTTCGAGTTTCCCACCACCATCAAACTTCAGACCTTGCAATAACACATAAGTTTCATACAGAAACCCCATGCCCCGAAGTGCAAACCCCTCACGTACCTACCACCACATATATAAAATGTTTAATTTAACTACTAAATTCTTCTTCTTATGTTTCTTCTTATATTTACTATCATTGGCCATATATTGATTCTGTGGTCTATCATTGGCTATATATTAATGGTGTGGAAAAAAAATTGATGTCATTATTGATAAAGTCCTGAAACCACACACAGATATAAAATATAAAGGTTTCACATTACACTACACTGTTTTTAAAGTTCAATGTAGAGTAGGTTTTGCATTACACCCTTTTCAAGTTTCAATGGAGAGCTCAACATGGGGAACAAAAAGGTGTACATGGGAAGGAAAAGGTGTGAGGTTGGTCACCATAACCCCATGAATTTCAACTCACTTGAGAAGGCATGTGGTGCACTGAGAGATTGGTCACCCTTACACCCTAAAGGGATCCACGCTATAATTATTTATATATCAGTCAACATGACATATATACATTTGTAAGAGAAAGAAAAGGGTTTATACTCTATTGGCATCAATCAACATGACAGATATAATTTTGAACAAATTAACAAATGCCTTTCAATCAACATGACATATATAATTTTTAACAAATTCCTTTTATTCCATGCTTTCATAAAGTGGAGCGTAGGTTTTAAGCTCATCTACTTGAACCAATAAGTTCAATGAAAGGATTAGAATAAGTGCAACCTCAAAAAGGTAACACGTTGTGATATTGGTTCAATCAAAGGATTAGAGTAAGTGCAACCTCAAAAAGGTAACGCGTTGTGCGTTGTACTTTGTGCAACTAGTTGATTGATTGTTCAATGAGTTGATCACATCACAACAATGATAAACTCAATACTACAAAATCCAGGCTTCGCTGAATTGTCAGTACTACAAAATCCAAGCTTTGCTGAACTGTCTTGGCAGATAATGTTGTTATGCAGTTTTGTTCTAATAAAAATCTGGGTCAACTCACAAACTAATAATAAAAGACAATAAAATCTCACAGCTCACAGAATAATAGCAATAATAGGATTTTTCTTTGGTTAAGTCTACAGAGGTATACATACCCTCTGGTTTTGAACTTGTGACCTCTTAAGAGGAAACACATGTTCTTAACCATTAGACCCACTTAGGTTGTATTGTTATTACTTCATTCATTACTTTTCCCAATTACTTTGTTGTTATTGTGTTGTTCATTACTTTCTTGTTATTGTGTTGTTGGTTTGCCCAATTAGCTTGAATTTTTTTTAAAATACAATACAATACAAGGTCATTCATTACTTTGTTGTTATTGTGTTGCAGGTGTCGAATAAGCCCATATCTTTATCACCACTTTTTGGGGAAAAAAGTTCAAAGAAAGATTCAAAGTGGTAGTGTGTTTTCACAGTTATTGTGTTGCAGGTGTTGGATAAGCCCATATCTTTATCACCACTTTTTGGGGAAAAAAGTTCAAAGAAAGCTTCAAAGTGGTAGTGTGTTTTCACAATTATTGTGTTGCAGGTGTCGGATAAGCCCATATCTTTATCACCACGTTTTGGGAAAAAAAGTTCAAAGAAAGCTTCAAAGTGGTAGTGTGTTTTCACAATACAACTGGGAAGTATAATGCCATTTTAATATTGTATAAAATGCATTTCAATGGATCAAAGAAAGCTTCAAATTTATTGTGTTGCAGGTGTCAAATAAGCCCATATCTTTATCACCACTTTTTGGGAAAAAACGTTCAAAGAAAGCTTCAGAGTGGTAGTGTGTTTTCACAATGCAACTAAGAATGGTACTATGTTTTCACAATGCATGTATAATGCCATTTTAATATTGTATACAATTATTTTCAATAGATCAACACTAGGGTTAGCATTAGTGGGATTGTAGTGGTAAGGTGTTCACAAAATGTAACTGGGAAGTATAATGCCATTGTAATATTGTATAAAATGTTTGGTAGGTGTAGTAAGTCTAGATAGAACTAAAGAGCATGACCCTCCTACATGCTCATTTGACGATATAATAAGTCTATATAGAACTAAAGAGCATGACCCTCCTTCGTGCTCCATTTGACGATATGGAATCTGAAGGCATGGATAGCCAAACTGTCTCACGATACCAAAATTACTAGTTGTCACAAAATTATGTTTTAAATATATCGTGGGAATGTAGGCCATTGCATGTTGTTAGTTTTTGTCACAAAATTATGCTTTGAATATGTCGTGAGAATGCAGGCCATTGCACACTGTTAGTTCACATGGGCGTTGTTTACTTCTGAACTGAATTTTCCCCAGCAAAACACAGCTTCAAGAACTAGTGTGAAAGAAAACTCTTCCAGAATCTCCAATGAATTTCAACGTATGAGCTCTCACAACTATGTAATGTTAGAAAAAAAACTTTTAACAACCTTTGACACCTTCTTTTGTTATAATCATTGATTGGGGTTTTGTACCCAAGTTTGAGCACTGAAAGTTAATTTTTGATTGAGTTAACACAGTTTCAATTATCAATAGTCCTAAGGTCAGCCCAACCTACTAAATTAGGCATGAATTTACTAGTTTACTTTGCAAATAAATTTGTAAAGTAGGTCCCATAATTTCAATTTTGGAGGTCATGAACAACGATTAGAAAATTTATGGCTACATTTACATTCAACAATCTATAAGTCTTGTCCTTAGATATCATTTGATCACTATAAATATATATAGCACGTTGAGTAGAAATTAGTATTGTTTGAACTGAAACAGATGTCAAGCATTGGCATTTGATGTTAAAAGGAACTTACCAATGGTAAGCAAGTGCTTCAGGGAGCCTTATCTGCTTTCTTTGTTTCTTAGTGCGAGCATTCTTCTCATGTAATCCAAGGATGGTAAATGGCTACACAGTTTTGTTCTTGCTCCTTAGGTTCATTGACCCCTCTGTCAGTGTTGACTTTCTCTAGCACTGCATTTGGTATTCTTAAAAATATTGAATATGTCGAAGGAATAATATATGATGTAGGCAAATGAAAAACTCTAATGCTAAAAATAGACCTATTCTCTCAACTTAATAGAGTCACAAGATGAAATACAAGGAAAAGGATACTAATACCCCAAAAGTACAATTCTAGATCTAAGAGAGATAGACTAGTCACAAGATGAAATACAAGGGAAAAGGCTACTAATATCCCAAAAGTAAAATTCTAGATCTAAGAGAGCTAGACGATGCAGGCAGAGCACTAAGAACTTCTATGAATTTTGGGGGAACACAGTGACTTCTCAAATAGAAAGAAAGTTCCTCCTTGATTATGAAAGATGTCTATAACTAAATATAAATGTAGAATTCATGAGGATTCACAATGTAGAAAGCATATGCCTGTAGAAATCACTCAACTAATGGGCCAGCCACTGTGAAAGAAAACAACTTGAATTTCACATTTGTCTAGTGTGAAAGAAAGCAACTTGAATTTCAAAATTTTGGTAGAAAGTTCCTGTACAAATATACAAATCACTCAACTAATGGGCCAGCCACTTGTGAAAGAAAACAACTTGAATTTCACATTTGTCCAGTGTGAAAGAAAGCAGCTTGAATTTCAAATTTTTGGTAGAAAGTGCCTGTACAAATATACAAATCACTCAACTAATGGGCCACTGTGAAAGAAAGTAACTTGAATTTCATATTTTGGATTTGCCCTGAAGATAGAGATTATCGAGGATTTAACAAATGGATAGGAAGTGAGACATAAAGAGGGAAGTATGAAAAGGCGACTAGGTAGAAGGTAACTCTTGGAGATGGAGTGGAAGGTCTAGTAAAAAATGAACCAGGGGAATCACATCCAAATCTCACTCATAGTGTTAGTGGATTTGAGTATCATGGCATGAGAAAATGAACCAGGGTAATCACATCCAACTCTTGGTCATAGTGTTAGTGGATTTGAGTTTGATGGGATGATTAATTGTCTAGAGTGATAGTGGATTTGAGTCTGATGGGATGATTACTTGTCCAGTTCTATGAGGCAAATTTGAACATGAAACCCTCGTCCCTATTGTGCAGGATTTTCTACAGATATCTAAGATCAACATATCCTCGCTGTGTTTAATGCCATAGTAGTGCTCCATCTATCACATGAAAACCTATGCATTGACATGGATATCGATTGCAGAGAAGATATGAATATGATGATTGGGAAAAACTCAGTTGTTGAAAATCCATCCATTAACAAGGGTATGGATTGCAGAGAAGGATATGAATATGATAATTATTAATTTATGATGATTGGAAAAACCTATTATAACTCAGCTATTGAAAACCTATCCAACGGGATATGAATATGATTAATTTATGACATTTTTTTTTTTTTTTTACTATAGTGGGGAAATCTATTATAAGTCAGTTGTTACTAGCAGTGGGGATAGTTATCATCACCATTATTTAAGGTAAACCATGTCACTTAATCATTCTTGTTCGATGTCTTTGGGTCTTAGGTCGTTAACCTGTTTCTTTAAGACAAATTCTTAGTCAAGCAGAAACAACTTTAGGTCATACTCCATGACCCATTTATGATGAAAACCATGTCACTTAATCATTCTTCTTCTTGTTTGATGCCTTTGGATCTTGGGTGGTTAACCTGTTTTTTAAGATTAATATGAACTATTAGTCCAGGAGAAACAACTTTAGGTAATACTCCATGAATTTATGATGTGAAAACATGTTTATAGAATTTTTTTAATTTATTTTTTCATTTAGTGTCAGCTTAAAATAACATGAAAATTGTCACATCAAAATCAAAATTGTTACATCAAAGTCATCATGTCACATGTTTCACCAATTAAATACTAAATAATTCATTTTTAACATATTTAAAAATTATTATTATTCAATTTCCCTTGATAAAAATATGTTTATAGAATTTTTTTAATTTATTTTTTCATTTAGTGTCAGCTTAAAATAACATAAAAATTGTCACATCAAAATCAAAATTGTTACATCAAAGTCATCATGTCACACGTTTCACCAATTAAATACTAAATAATTCATTTTTAACATATTTACAAATTATTATTATTCAATTTCCCATGAGGACAAAATGTAAACTTTCTTAAGTCAACCCTCGATCGACACGGGGTTGATTCTCGTGTGCTACCTCATTTCTGTTTTCTACCTCTATCCTCTATAACCAATTCTCGTCTGTTACCTCATTCCTGTTTGCTACCTTTATCCTCTATAACTTCCAAGCTACCTCTATAACCTCCACGTGAGTCAACAAGCATGGGGCACTTATTCTCTATCTTTTATCCTCAAGTATGGGGAACTTATTCTCATCTGCTACCTCTATAACCTCCACAGGTGTGTCCACACAACCCGTAAGCATAGAACATAGATAAATCGGGATGAGAATAGAACTTGAAACCTTTTTACATATTTCCTTCCATTTACATGAGTGTGTACACCTCTGCGGATACTTGCAACAAATAATAATATATTAATCAACAAATAATAATATATTAACCAAGGTAGATATAATAATATAAATATTAAAAAAATTATAATAAATTATAATATATTAACCAAGTAGATATAATAATATAAATATTAAAAAAATTATAATAGGATAAAAGAAAAAATTAGTAAAGAAATGTTATACTTCCTTTTTTTTGGGAGCGAAAAGACACATTAAAAAAGATATGCCTTGAGGAATAAAAATTATGACACCTCAAACTTATGCATAATTAACTCTATCAAAGTTACTTTTATATAAATATCTCATTTTGAGATGAGAGGGCAATATCTCATTTTGAGATGAGAGAGCGGTTGATTTTTAGTTACATTTCACATGTTACATATAAATACAAGAGCTTATTTTTGGTTAAATTTTTAGTTATATTTTACATATTACACTTAAACAAGTAAGTAATTGAGCTTGTTATATTATGAAAGAGGTAAAATTTGCTTGAGATTTTATCAATGCGAAACGCGAAAACAATAGAAAGAAATGCAATTTGTTAATTTAATTTCTTTTCTCGTTACCTAACATTTAAAATAAAGAGATATAAAATGAATAATTATGTCTCATTATTTTGATAACAAAAAGAAATTGAAAATGAAGTCTATGTCTATTACATTGTTCTATATGTAATAGCTACAAATAACAAGAAGGTGTGAAGATTTGAATAGCTACAAATAACAAGAAGGTATGAAGATTTGAATAGCTTTTAAATTTATTGATGATTCAAATAAACAATTATATTAAGATTCAAATAAACATTTATATTAATAATGTTTTAGTTTAAGATTACTTGGAAAATAGAGTATATGGTATATTAAGATATTTTTAAATAAAATTGTAACGTTTTTTTAATATTTTGGTTTAAATATTTTTTTATCTCATATGGAGATAAATAAACTTTTTTATTTTACAATATGGTTGCAAATTATCTATTAGAAGAAGAAATTATCTCTAGGTGGTGGAGATAAATAAGTTATTATATTTTAGAGTTTGGTTTTTAAATTATCAATGCATTTAGACCTGTAAAGTGTTGTGGATATTCTGGTATAAAAGTTCATCACAATAGATCTTGCAACATTTTGAAATATTTTTTTATTCAATTTATTTCCTTCAATAAAAGAATTTTTTTATTAGTTTAATGCTTAAATTTATAAAAATAACTAAAATTTGAAAATGAAAGAATAAGCAAATGAATAGACCAATCACTCAAATGAACACAAAATGTGACCCGGGAAACTCGATGCGGGAGAAAACCCAACTACAACATGAGGCCTATGTTATACCATCTTTTCTCCAGTTATGAAATGCAAGTACAAAGAAAGAGACACTCACTCACCTCATATATGAGGGTGGGGAGAAATATAGAGTAAAACATAGGACACTCACTATGGAGATGTATTTGACATTGAGACATGAATGACTACTACAAAATCTTGCTCCTCCTTTGTTAGGCTCTCAAATCCACTCCTAGATGCTCTTCTCAACTATGGAACAAGTACAATTCTAAAATAATGGAATCCCCTCTCTTCTTAGTGGCCTAGTATTTAACATAGCCTGATAGTCATCTAAGGTTAGGTTTTTTTCATCCTCAACCCTCAATCACTGTTAAGGTTTTGGAATTTATATAATCTTCTTGAAATTCTACACATGACTAGCCCCACAAGTGTGAGTAATGGGGGATTCCATTGCATCCACTCAATAACATGGTGGTCAACAAGGTAGGTCAACTCGTGAGAGGCATAACTTCCACATACAAAATCCAATTCAGGTGATTTTTGAACCGTTAGAAATATATTGGTGTGTAAAACAACATCCAGGGGATGGGGTTGTGTATTGATGAGAAAGATCACAAGCCTACCTAACCAACTCTTGCAATTCTAATTACAAGTCATTGAGGTGTTGAGGTCTTCTATAATACTACTTGACCAACTGCTAAAATACTTCCTTCTTGTTGAGATAATTTCTACAAGGGTGAGTGCAAGCTAATGGTGGTTTCTCATGACGCATTAGTGGCAATGCAAACGTGGAAAATCAACAATGTGTTAACTTGGAGGGATTATTCAAGGTACTTTTACAATGAATTTTAATATGGTGTAAGAAGATGAAACGTATAAAATTGAATTAGATTTCCAAATATACAACTTGTATTCATAGAAACTATCAATAACTATGTCAAATTTGATTTTTTCTAACAATGCTATCTTATTTTTCCAACAAAATATAAGGTATATGTTTTGTTCATGCAAGTGTTGAGTACCTTAACAATGATATTTCATTTCAAAAACTTGTATACTTGTAGAGAACTCGTTGTTCTTGTGTGGTGTATTTTTTGGAAATTTATAATATTAATTTTATATATTTTTTTAAATTATCAAAGTCAACATATCCTTGAAATTAAAACATCTTATGTTCGTGTAGGCTAAGAGGGTCTTAACATGATCAAAACATTTTTTTTATATCGTAGATATTGGTCTCCTCTATTGCCACATATAACTCATTCGAGAAATGGTTAAGCCAACAAAAAGTTATAGCATAAATAATAGCGGTATGTATTCTAGTATTTTGATATATGTCAAGACAAAAATAGATTAAATATAGTAAACATTATTAATTTAAAAAAATGGTATATTTGGAATATGCACAACGAACTCTATCTGTCTCTGTAGTTTTGTCAATAACTGAATTGTGTAAACTATAGAAAAATAACTTGAAAAACAAAGATATGGAGAGGAATTCATAAAAATGGAGGTTTTTATGTATTTGCACACCAGACCACTATGTTTGTCATCCCAAACCTAAAATTGAGGCAACCAAATCAACAAACACGTATGCTAGATTTTTCACTCCCGCCCAAAAGTTTTTGAAATTCAAACAACGCACGCACGTTTTTTATTAGCAACAGGAACACATGCACATTCCTGTTAACACAAATCAACTCTCTCTCTCTCTCTCTCTCTCTC
>ML780500.1:219086-251883 GCA_009831015.1 Picea engelmannii | reverse complement strand
AGCTTTTGAGAGCAATCAAAAAAATTGGGTTGGCTGCCAACAGGTCCCTGTACATTTCTTTGATTAATAGAAATCGTGTATTAATGTATATCTGTGTTTATGGTTGCATCTCTGATACATTTCTGTTATATTATTGAATATCTGCAATATCTCTGTGCATTTCTTTATTATATCTCCACTCTCATTTCGTGCCGAAAATAATCCGAATCAAATCTTAAGGCTCAAAGAGTGATGTCCGGCATCAGAATGAAAATGTTTTAAATGAGTGCTTTTCCTACTGTACAAAGGCTTTATTCCGTTGTCTGAGTCACAAATATAATATCAAATGGTATGAAGGAAGAGTACAAAACTGTTAAACAAAGCTAGGCATCAATTGCAGATGAATATCACCTTGTTTCCAGTGGAAGAAAAGTAGAGAGCGCACCCTTGAACATGATATAAAATACAATAATTCACATAGCTTGCAGGTCTTGTTTTACTCAGAGTAATTACATAGGAAAAACTGCTTACTTAATGAATTCATAATATAATACGATTACAGTAGTTGTAATACTAAATTTCAACTAATCACTTATTAAGGAATTTCATAAAGAAATTCAGGGATATGGAAATATAAAAGAAACACATAACTCAAACTGAACAAAAATTAGAATCTCTATCTGCACTTGTATTAATACTAAAAAAGGAGAGTTTTCTCTATTACATCTGGCAAGAAGCAGCCTCGAATCGATCTGAAATCTATCTATTTATACAAAAATGATCACAACTCAAAAACCGTTGGAATTCATACAATATCTCCAAAAAAAAGAATGTAATTCGAATGAAACGACAACAGGTTGATATTGTTTGAGCTGACGCTTTCATTTGTCTCTTCATCTTCTCCCATAAGTGCTCATTTTCCTTTGTTCTTTGAATTGGGAACACATGTCCATTGAGGCCACCATAATCATTTGTTTACTGTCCTCATCATCTGATTCCACTGCTATCTGTTCTTCGAATGTGTTTACTGGAAAAATAATATTAGTTGAAAATATGGAGGGAGTGATAATGTGATAGGTAGCTCAACATTGGCTCGTTATGCAATGGCTAACAGTTACGAGAAAGAGTAATTTCTCATGAATAGGATGACGTGGGGACAAGTATAGGTGGGGAGGTAAACGGGGTAACCAATGTGGAAGGTGTGACAGGCTGGAGGGTGAACGAGATACATGACGTGGATGATAGGTGTTGCTCTAGCATCCCTTTATGTTTCTCTATTTTGTGGGGGTACGAGGGGGTGTTTTGAAGTAACCTGCTTTTCGTCCCGAAATGCACCTAGTGATGCCATGTATCTCTTTTACTATTCCACGGTTTCAGTTGTGGGACCACTAAGGAATTTTATCATTCTAGCATGTTGCATCCTCGCAATGAAATGTGGCCATTGATCTGGTCATGATTTGTGATCTGGGTGCACCTTCTAAATTTAGCACCACTGCTAAGGTTTATCCACCTGCCAACTTTAGGATCATTCTAAGCACGCTTGGAGATGACACTACTTTGGAACTGAACAAGAACACTCCCCGGAGGATGATCTGATGTGGTGGTTTGACGTCACTATGCTGACGTGTCATGAAAAGATAAGTGATACGTTTCGGCGCTAGTTGGATGCCGGGTGTCATGACTGATGAGAGCGCCACATTTCTGAACTGATGACTGCCACAAACTTTGGCACTTTAGAGCTCGGGGGCAGTCTGCATGTAGATATGGAGCTTCGAAGTGAACGACAACCGTCGATATGAGGAGGACACGTGACAGGGATCTATGGACTTTGGGACAAACTACTTCAGAGGAAAATTGGAGTGGGGAAGCTGAAACTCCCAAAGCCCGGATTCCCGCACTGAATATTAACCATCTTTTCTAGAGGATGCATGTCGATTGATCTTTAAATCCAGGGCTTTTTTCTGGCGCTAGACCTCACACAAATTTGACATTTTGAATACACGCGAGCTGTTGATTTCCATGATCCATTAAAATCTGATTGTTGATCTTCGCAAAGTGAGATAAGCACCCAAATTTAAGACACGGTCACATCTCTTGGTCATATGTAGAGGATATAGAGTGAATTTCTTGCAATTCCTGTCCATCGATCTGAGTGGGGGACATCTGTCAGATAATCCCCATATTCAACTATTTCGTACTCTGGGTGGGAGGAAAGCAGTGCTGAGTAAAGAACTCCCGAAAACCCGAAGTCTATTTGGACCATTGATCGAAGTGGACACATGGCAGAAGATCCTGTACTTTGTGGAATTACTACTTCAGATATTTTCACCTCGAAAATTTGCATCTCATAATGCCTGAAGCCCGAAGTTTCGAAGTAAATATCAGCCGTCCAAATCAAAGGACAGACGACGCCATATCTTCCACTTCGGGGACTTATCACTCTGAGGAGTTTGTGCTCCCTTTTGTAACTATTTATCCCCTTTCATGCTATATTTGGTCCTTTTGTTAGTTTATCCAGCTTCTGAACTAACTTATTGTTCCACTAGAATCTGAAATCTGAACCATCAAGTTTTCTTGCAACTTTTCGCGGCGCCATAATCCTTAAGGATATAATATTAGCCTGCATGTAACAAGAGAGGTCTGTAAGCTCTTCACTGAACAAAACTATTAATCG
Source organism: Picea engelmannii (assembly GCA_009831015.1). Lineage (NCBI taxonomy): Eukaryota > Viridiplantae > Streptophyta > Pinopsida > Pinales > Pinaceae > Picea > Picea engelmannii. Next base: position 249,230 of record ML780500.1, on the reverse strand, counting down.
CAATTCAAATCGTGAAATTTAACCAATCATACATATCGTTAATACTTCGACGTTCGTGAGTGTTGGATACAATTAGGGTATAAATCTCCCGAAGGTCAAATTCATGAAGAAGATAATATCCTATTACTTACTTTTATGTTTTACTTTATCATGTTTTAAACCTTGGATTATCCTTAAGTACTTCGGCATTTCAGTGACTTCAAGGTTTTGTAATGTTTAGACTTGCTGGAATACCCGAAGCACGAAGCTTCGAAGTGAATGTTAGTGACTTTCTTTAAAACTCAAGAAAATTCTATGGTTCGGAGATCATTAAGACCATTTGATAAAATTAGAGTAGCTAATTGATGGTGGATATCATAAGCACCTTTTCAACAAGCGATGGATTTATCTTTAAATTTAAAAGGTGAGTCTCTAAGTTTCTTTTTCTTTTTGGGTGAAAATTTTATTTCTAAGAGGAAAAATCTAAAGCTCAAAATCTCAAAATTAAACGTGTTCCAACAGATGGTGCTCACAATATATATGCATCATTGATGGTGCGTGACTGTTTTTTCGACACACCAGTAATGCAATTAAATTATTTTTTGAAGGAAGTTATTTTTCCGTATTTATAGATAAATTTACCATTCAATAGATTTTTTTTTTATGTTTTATGTATGAGTGAGGCTGATGTATTTCATATGTTAATCATGTAGAGACGTGAGTGGAGAGAGAAACTGGAGCATAGGGTGTACCTATACAATGTTGTATGGGAATGTGAGGTGAGGGAGATGGAAAGGGATTTTTACCCTCACCTTATTACTACAAAGAATCATGTTCTCTTGAGGAATGTAGGCCTCCTTAAGTACTACGAGGAAGCTACATCCCTTAAGGGGAACTCTGTGTTTTTGGTGCATCTGATCTGTCAATGGGATGTCCATCGACATGCTTTCTATGTGGGTTTAGATCAGTGGCACCATGCCACTGAGGAGGATATTTACTTTATCACTGGGCTATCCAGGAGAGGGGAGGATTTTCCCCAGTTCCCAGATGTCCTAGTAGGTGTTGCAGATGAGATTCAGCTCATGTACTCTCAGCGATATATTGGGGTTGATGTACTATCACTAGCTGATTTTCAGGTGTTTGGTGGATAGCTAAAAATCATCTATTTCAGTGCAGAGGAGGTTAGGTGCCTCTCATTGTTAGTGACTACCATAGCCCACTTTATCAGTGATGGGTAGTGCATTATCTACCCTCTTTTGTATTATTTTTATTTGTTGGTACAAAGGACATGGTATGATACGTGGTAAAACTTCCCTTTTGCCTCAAAGTTTTTTTTCTTATTTTTTGAGAGGTTTCCAGTGATGAGGTCAATTGTTTTCCATCATCCTACTAGGTTGAGGACTCATGTGGGGGGAGACGATGCCCAAGAGGGGCCAGCAAAGTTTTCAACCAGGATTTCCCCAGATGCACTGGGGATACTAGGAAGTGTGGTGGATCACATGTTCATCATAGTGCTATGTCCTTACGTGGGTTTGGATTGGCATGGATGTTTGAACATCCTTTTCACACCAGATGAGCCACCAGATGATAGAGGTAATATTAGTATTTTGTTTAAATTATTATAGTTTCATGTTATTGTCTTACTTAATTAGAATAAAATTAATTCTACATGTTCGTAACTTGTTTTATTAATTTTTTTAATGAATTAGCTATGTAATTATTGTTATGTACTATATATTTTACAGATATTGGCACTTTCATTGGGGACGTGCCTCCTCCCCTAGTAGATGATGTTGAGGAGATGATGTCTGAGGCCATAAAGGGTTAGGGTCCTTAGGGGCAGATACCCCACAACATGCACCATAGGATTGGTACCATATTAAGGTTGTACTTGGGTGATCGACTCTCTGCACTTTTGACTGAGGTGGGAGTCCTCCCTTCCCTAATGTGAGATATCAGGGAAGATCCTATGCTCTTTGATATTTGGAGGTAGATGACATGTGATTTGATGCCTCTTATGCGTCATATCATCGGAGCTGCCAGGATACTAGCAGGGAGGACGGCTACCGATGATAGGCACAAATATTATTCCAACACGACCCATTTGTCTAGTACCCCATCGATTGATGAGGGTGGTCGTGATCATCCTTCTCCAAATCCTCCTCCTACTCCTTCACCTCACCCATATCATGAGGAGGAAGAACATATTCCTCCTCCCCGTCTTTCACCTCACCTAGATGAGCATGTTGTACCTATTCCTTATCCTCCTCTTTCACCTCAACTAGATGAGCAGGCATGAGCTATTCATCATCCATCATCTTCCACTACAAACCATGCCTCCACTACTATTGTAGATATGCAGATTATACCACCGGCTGGACCATATATGTTATAGTAGTTATTTGATTTGTCCATCACACACACACACACACATATATCTATGGTGTTTTTTTTTTGTATTGATCATGTTGATGATGTACTTAATTTATATGTTGATGTTGATGTGTAAATTGTTAGGCCATGTTAGATATATTTGTTAAATGTGCTTGATAGATGTGTATGTTATAACATTGTTCATTTGGCGGGCATTTTTCTTGTTGATCATGATGATATACTTAATTAATTTATATGTTGATGTTGATGTGTACATTTTTAGGTCATGTTAGACATGTTTAATGTTAAATGTGCCTTATAGACATGTATGTTAAATGATTCTTGTTAGATGTGTGTAATGATGATGTTAGAAAATAATTGTCTTTTTTTAGATGTGATCACAATGATGATGTCCTGTTAAATTATTAGATATGTGTGCTAGCTAATTAATGATTTTTATATGTGCTAGAGGTATATATAATTAGATGATGTTATCTAGTGAATATAAATGTGTATTTTAGATGTTGTTTATGTTTGTTATAAGATGGTTATCATCATCATCTCATCATAATATATATATATATATATATATATATATATATATATATATATATATATATATATATATATATATATATATATATATATATATATATATATATATTCATTATAACTATTTATTTTTTCAAAAAACAAATTACATATGAATAAATATTATTTTCCATTGTACTAATTACTCTTTTTGAATAGACTCTTCTACACTAAAAATTGTTATTATATAAATTTATGATCTCCAATGATAAACATTCTATTGGCTTTAAAATTTTATGGATGCAAATCTTCCTATGGTTATTTTTGTCATTATTTTGTAAGTTGATTGCTATCAAATTTTAAATTACTTCATTAATTGTGGTTTTACTCAACATCGCGAGCATAATTTTATAAATATTTTCAAAATCAATGATAAAAGTATGAAAACTAACAAACACTACTTTAGTTAAAAACCAAATTATCACGAAATCATGTTATAAATTTAATTTTTTTAATTATAAACCATGTTTTTGTTAATCTTTTAAATCTACAAAATAAATGAACATAAACTCAATTTTTGAATCATCATGTTAACATATCCTCAAAAATGTTGTACTATTAAACATGCATATCAACCATATCATTACATCTAATTATATAAACATAAAAATTATAATTTCAGTCAGATATTTAACATTTTTCAGGATTTCGCAATTGGAAATACTTAAAGAAGATACTTTTTTTTAAATATATGCAACGACATATAAATATGTTCAAATAAAAATCATTCCATGCAATCACAAATAATTTTAATGAAAAACACGTTACACATCAAACTGACTATTAACCAACTAAAATTGTTCAAAGATTTGTTATAATTAACTTAACATTTCCTCTGTTAGAAGATGAATAAAAAAAAATATAGTTAGCGAAATAAAGAATATAACAAAAAGATACAACAACAATATTAAAGATGAAAAAAACATGTACATATCACTCTTTGATGTCATCACCCTCATTATCTTCCTTTCTTGGCATGATAACACTATTTTTCTCAAAAATATGTTTTGATCTAGGGTCGTGTCTGAATATGAACCACTAATCCCTATCCAAAACATTCAAGTAAATAAACACTTGGTTGTAGTGTTTTGGGAAAACATAAGGCTCTTTATCTTCATCCAACATATTTCTATAGTTGATATATATCATCCCAATATCATGATATTCCTTTACATTATTCCGATCAAAGGTGTCCCACCACTTGCACCTAAAAATAACAAATTGGAAAGAAGAGAAGTCCATAGTAATGATCTCTTGTATCTTTCCAACATAACATAACATCCCTCGTAATAGATTTTGATCATGGTTTCTAGCATGACTATATTGGTTGAACTCGACTTCCACTCCATAGTCTTGTGTCATGCGTCCATCATCAACATCTTCTGTGAGAAAATGATGTCCATATGCCTACATAGATGGGAACAAATGCACCTATAAAAAAGTGAAAAAATCACAGTTTCATGTGTCTAATAAGTTGACCAATAAAATATAAAATATAGATGTTATAGTTCAAAGGTGCATTTAATTGTTACAAAATGTACACAAAAATATTGTTACCGAGTTGTTGCACCCAATCCCTATGTTTAGTGCATCCTCTTTAGCACACGGGTAATGAGCAGACGCATTGTGTTTCTCTCAGACTTGGACAACAACCCAACTATTGGGGCATATCACATGAATATTTTCTTTTAAATGATTAGGATAAGGCATGCTTCTACCATTCAACTTTCCAAATTGTTTCCTGTCACTATCTTATTTCCTCCTCTTATGTTCGTACAATGCAACCCACGACTGTGTTGCCTCCGAATTGTGAAGAATGAATTTGTTGATGACATCAATTTATGAATTCACTTATATATATATATATATATATATATATATATATATATATATATATTCATGAAATCAAACCGACATATAGTATGTATCAGATCAAAATATACATTATGAAGTTTAGTGTGAATTGTTATTGTGTAGAAATTTGACAAACGATAAGTCACTTACTCTTTATCAAGTGCCTTTTTCCATTCATTTTCAGAATCTCCCCTTCTCTTTTGTCTTCATCCCTTTTGTCATCCCAAATCACCGCACCTAGTGTGTTGTTGATATTCTTGATGTACTCACTAGCATAATAGAAAGACTCATATGATATGTACCCCTCTTCCATAGACCCCTCCGGTTTTTCCCTTTGTCGAACAAATCCCCTAAATTTGTTTGTGTACCTCTCTAATAAGAATATCCAACGATAGGAGACCAATTCGAATAATTCAACCTCATCTACTAGGTGAATTGGAAGATGAAATTGCAATTCCATGAAATTTCTCTACAATTACTTCTCAAACATATAAACAATATCAACTATCTCTTGATGCCATCGTGGAATGCTAGCCATATGAATCTCCTTTGATGTGATCCAACGTACAAATGCAAATAATTTAGATATGGAATGTTGTAGGTCATGGGGGAAGTCATCGTTCACACACCTATGAACCAGTAGAGGATAATGACACTACAAAGTAAACACATACAAAATTAGTTATGTTTTATCACATAGCATGAATTTATAAAACAAATAATAAAATCATGTTTTTGACATATGTACTCTTAGAAGGTTCAAATGGTCATGTGATTTTAAACTCGAAAAATGGTCTTCCACGGTGAAGTTGCTCCATAGTGAAAACCAATATAAAGAAGGCACCTTCACACCCATATAAGTTCCTTTTCCAAAGAAATATCAACTTTCTTCAATATCCATGAGATATCACCTTCTTTGAAAGACAAAGAGGGACCAACCTCTCCTCTACTTTCTTTTCTTGGCCAATGTTTATTTTTAATTTTTGAAGAGATAAAATCTATCCTAACATCCAATGTGTCACTCTCTTTTGATGATCTATGCCTCCATAAAGAAGATGAAACATTTTTAAATATATGCATGGGATCTAGTAAGTGGGCAATCTTAAAATGCTCCCAATATGGGAGCTAATAAAAGACAAATTTCTTTCTCATCCCAATGCGAAATTTCTCATCATAGGTGTCGAACAATTTTGGATCATTGAACATAGGATCCCCATTTGAATCAAATATTTTTGCAATCTCCTTCTCCTTCTCTCTCTCATATGATCTAAGCGATTCTACTGGTGTCATTATTGCATGCCTTTGGAATCTCTCTAGTTTACCATTGAAAGAAGATGTTTCTCTTCTATAAGGGTGTTGTTCTAGGAGGAATAACCTGGAGAAGTCATACACTGGCTTTCCTAGGTGGTTGGGACACTTAGACTTCAGAGAAGGTCAACAACATTTACATCCATGATAGCCTTTTGTTACAAGACCTGGGAAATTATTAATGTATACTGTAGAGCATGTTAGTGTCGAAGTCCAAAATAGTCGCAATGAATTAAATATGCCAAAAAATATTGTTACGTATATAAACAAATCAATAAACATGTAATTTGCCAGAGAAAACTCCTAATCCTAGATAATCATGTGTGGTGTAAGAACATATGCCATACAACGTAAAATTCCCCTTTATTGTGATGGGTCTTGATACATCGTATACATGTATCCCCTCCCATAATTCCTTCAATTAATCTACCAATGGTTGTAGGTAGACATTCATATTATTATCTTGTCTTCTACCAGGGACTATAAGAGCCAACATAAGATGTCCCCATATGTGTATACTTTGACCAGCTAGGTCCAAAGAGAGGGGTGGTGGAAGAATATTTCAGAATTTTGAATAAGGTATCAATGATATGAGAATCATGTTGGTGCAAAGTTCATCAAACTAGGGTCCTTCTCAGGTTACCAAAAAAAGGTAATGAGTATTCTAGAGCACTGGAATTTTCATCTTATCCAAAGAGAAGAAGTCTCACCCAAAGAGAAACCAAGACAAGAAGATAGGGAATGGCAAGGAGAATACTTAGGCAGGTTTCTAGAATCTTCAAGATTCAGCTTAACCTTGCACAAGATGAACTAATCAAATAAAAAATATGAACTCATTCATAACTAGTAATAGAGACAACAAATTTGCAACAACATTTGCAAACACTTATAGCACATTGATATTATCAAACATAAAGAAGTAAAGTAAATAGACGATTCATAATCATAAACAAAGAATTGCACAATATATTTCAAAATTTTATGCCCCTCCATATACATTATCATCAAAAGAGCTTATCAGATACAATTTGACAGATACAAGTCAATACTCTATTACAATCTTTCTATATCCAGACTCATTCCTCAGAGCTCTATCTACCCTTTTCGCCAAAATGGATACAAATTACAATCACAGAACCTACATGGAGTAAATGATAATCTGTCTACACTAGCTACACTATCTACCCATATATATCAGTTATACCAACTAACCCTTTACAATCATATACATCTCATATATATAGGTTGACCGGGATATTCTAGCTTTAGACTTCACATGCTTTCTTGTTCTTGTTCTATTGTAACTTATTTTTCTTTGTTGGTGTTGCATTGTCTTCTTCCCAAGTGTTTTTTGTTTATTTTATTGCTCCAGTGTCCCACTCCTTTGTGGCTTGCACAACTTGTGTTTAACCAAAATTGGGACTGTAGTCTTCCTTGCACAACTTATAACCAAAACTGAAGGGCCAAATAGGCTCTGACCACAATCCCTGACTTGCCCTCGAGTCAATTCCTTGGCTCTTATTTGGCTTTTGGGAGTGCCTTTTGCTTTCCTTTATCCTCTGTCTCAACTTTTATTTCATCTTCTACTTGTGCTCTTTCCTTTTATCCCTCTTAAAATGAAGGGCCCAACTCTGGGACCAACTCCAAGGCCCGCTTCCTGAATTCTTGAAAACCCACAATTTTGTCATGCCACTTCCTGGAAAGGGGTGAGGCTTCAACTATGAATTGTTGAGTCGCATATGTAATGCATCCTTTAGGCTTGGATGCGACCAATGAGTTCCATTATGAATCATTTGCAGCATCTACTTGATGCATATGCATGTATTCTATTTGAACGGTAGGTCAAAACTCTCCTATCTCTTTCTTAGATACTAATTGCACTTCAAACAGAGCATTCAACTCGTTGTCTGCCTACTAGATCTGATCAAATTTTTCCTGTTGCTTAAGAGGATCAATGGTGACAACAAATTATTCATTGAGTGACTGTATATTTTCTCACACATCCTTCATAATTTGGTTTCACCTTGCAATGATACCCATCCAATAACTAACTTCGTGAAAGGTCCTCGTGCATTCTATTGTTCATCTGTGCAGTGTTGATCTAGCATTATTTCCTTCCAACACTAATTTTTTCATCTTCTCTTGAAGCTTTTGAGGTTTCTTTTTTTCTTCACGTTGGCTCTCCCGCAAATGTACTTCTAGGTTCTTTGTGTGAATGGCCATTTCTAACCATTCTCCCTGGAGTAGCTCAATCTGCTTCTCAGGATCTCCTGCGGCACTAGATTCCGATAGTTGTGGTGTTGCCTTCCTTACCTCTATCTAGGCTTTGACAAGATTCTCCTGGACTCTTTCTAGTTTATACTCCTCTTGGACCTTTGTGTACTCCTCTTGTGTCATGCGTGCTGGGCCAAGGAGTACTTCCTCCCTTGCAAAATCTACGTCCCTTTTTTCCTGCTGGAGCCTCTACTCCAGTTGATCAGTTGAGGCTCTGATCATCCCTACTAGCTGTGTTGATGACCACTGTGCGAGGTCAGTAGAAAAAGGGGTGGCTTTCCTGGGTACTTAGACCTACAGTGGGATTCCACTGGCCATCGAATTCTCTGAATGTGTCTCCACCTCTTCCTCTCCTGTAGATGGACATGGCGCAAGTCTCAACCTCAACGTTGATGGTAGGAAAGGTAGAACTTTTGTTCTTGCTAAGAAGAGTTGCATCAGCTCTGTGCACTGTTGTGGGTTCTGGAGTACTAGCTCCATTTTTTCCTATAATGATGTTGCACTATGTCTTGAGGCCACGTTAGGTTCCTTCTGAACCTCTAGTACTTCTTCTTCTTTTTGGACCTTGGCTTCTAGGGTTGTGCTTGTTTGGATAACACCCTCAACCTTGGTCATAGAGGGAGTGTGATGAGGACTTAGGACTTGCGGTTTTGGTAAATCTTGCATCTTCGTTGAAGGTAGAGTGTCATGAATTGGTAGAAATGGGAAAATCAGTTAGCTCTGGACTTTCAAGTTTTGACCAGTGAGTTATGGTTTCTGCTCAGGTAGCTTGGGGGGCTCCAACTGCATGGGCTCTGGGTCAGTTGTTTTGGACGGGATGGTGATTTCTAGAGGTGGTTACTATGGTTGTGGGGGTGATGGGGGTTGTGCATTACTAATGGTGGTGGATGGGGTGGTGTCAGGCTCAGGGTTGTCTTGGATATCAATAATTTGGGCCACTCGATTTGTTGCTCGAGTACAAGAAATGGTTGTTGATATCGGATGAGGGTTAAGAACCTTTACTGGGGAGATCCTTGTCCTAGGTTTCTTGGACAATGGGTCTCCAATGAAGGGAACACTGAGGATTTCATTGACATATTTATCTGTTAGCATGGCTTGATCTGGAATTTGTGGGAACATGGGAAATGTTCTCTTCTTGCACTTCAACGACTGTATCTCTTCCTCCTCTTCCGAGTCCGTCTACACTGGAGCATCTTTCTTTTGTTCCTTCGAGCTCGAACTCGGTCCTACCCCTGCTTCATGTTCCTTTTTATTCAAAAATTCCACTGACATAATTTAGTCCATCCCCAAATTGCGTGGGTTGCATTTCATTCTTGAACATGACATGACCTCCTTGTTGAAGGCCTCCTCATCTAGGTAAAATGGCAACATCCGGGTGTTGAAGTATTCTCGCTTGGAATGCCTTGGCCAAACAAACGTGTGGTGGCAGTTCATGCTGAATGTAATGTTCCACGTGTAAAGTTTGAGCAACTCCTAAGGTATGTGCAACCTCTGAGTTGCGTCTAGCAACCCGTTATAACATTTCAAGAATGTTGTGTTGTTGAAGGCAATGTTCTCCAAGTTCGACCCTGAGTACCAAGGAGCGAACATATTTTCCAGTCAACCTTTGTCTGCTGGAGATAGTGGTCTTCCTGCAGGTGGCGTCCACTTCAGCATGGAAAATGAAAATAACAAGTATCCATAAGTGAAGGTGTCTCCCTTCTCCCGTGCTTCCTTGCATGCGAACAAGACTTCTTCCAAAAAATAACTTCACAAGTTGAACACAACGACATTCGCGCAAAAATATGCCACTGATAGGGCATCTAATATACATTCACCTTTTTAATATGACCACATGACCTTGCTAACAATTACATAGAAAGTGGTCCCGACTATCTTGGGTAGAATGAGGTCAATCTTGGCTATGCTCCTTGCCCTTTGAGTATGAAATCATTCATACAAGCTCAGTTATCCCTTTTTCTTCCCATGCTTGCTGGGACCTTGAAATCCTTTAGATACATCCTCAGCTTCGATGGATAATCCAGTAAGTTGATGGATATCCTCTGCATGAATTGGGTATCTTCTATCTAGCCATAGGCTTCTGTCATATACCCTATTGATAAGGAAATTGGTACATCTCGCAACCTCACCAGTAGTGCCAAAAATTGGCAAATCTCTGATATTCATAATAGTGGAGTTGAAGAGGTTGATGAACTCCGACTTCGACATGAACTACATTCCTCCCAACTCATATGGAGAGACACTCCAGAAGACATCAATGTTCAACTGCGAGAACAAAACCTGGTCTGTCAGGTCGAGGTTGAGGAATTTAACTTGCTCAACCTTCCCTTTGAGATCGCCCATGATCTCGACCCGGGGATCGCATGGCTCGTCTGACACTACAGCGTTAAAACTGCACTTCTGCTCCCTATAGCTCTCATCATAGTGATTATGGGCTGTCAACAAACTTCGACATGCTAACTAGGATTGGGGATAGCGACTGAGAGCCGATGGATTTCACGGGATTGAGAAAAAATTAGGATTTGCAAGGCACTAAGTTCTCTCTGGGAAACAATATATCTTACATCGAGTTCACAAAACCTTATACTTGAGCTTAGTTGGCAAGTTCTGTAATAAGTTCTAAGGCTATTAATCATTAAACCTATAGACGCAAATTGGATCTGAGTTGTTCGACGAGACTGGTTAATGATGTAAATCTATTGGGCGATCCTAGCAATTACTGAGAAAGTTGGTTAGGTACATGGATGACTTTATACCTTACCATTTAATGAAGGAGAATCCTAGCACAAATATCGATGGAATCTTTGCATATTTCTTCTTTATGGTTTAGAAACTTTTGGATGGGTTACTGTAGCAGTCATAAAGGCTATGAATGGACTGGGTTCATGTGGCACGTGGACTAGGATTGTGTTTGGATTCACTCTCCCTCCAACCAAAAAGGGGTCCCCATCACATTAATGATTGACATTAATAGATTCATGGCTCTTCTGATCCTATGCTGCTGAGTAAGCAGTTCTGCACCAAAACAACACTTAGACAGAAAAATAAAATACATGTCGCAGCACAACAATGCACACTTCAACTTTATTAAATGAATTCACATAAATTGCAAAAAAAATTCAAATCTAACTAGTATACATGCTCCTTTGGACTAGAGAAATAGTCCTTTAGTTCAGTTCTGAGACATATAGGGTTTCAGGCGAGTTCCATTCACCCATCTTGGCCGAAGTATACCATCTAGTTGCATGAGTCTGACTGCTCCAGAAGGTCGGATCTCCACAACTATAAATGGTCCTAATGAATGCATGCGCAACATTCTTGGATGTTTATGGCCTCGACTATCATAAAGTAGGACCTTATCTCCTTGCCCAAATGTTTTAGTCTTAATGTGTCTGTCATGCCAATATTTCTACCTTGTTTTCTCAATTGATTGATGAAAGTCTGTTAAAAACCTGGTCTCTTCAAGTTATTTCAATTCCATAAGCCTCTGCGTGAATGATTCATCCTCTGACATGTGTGTAATATGTGCAATGTATAGAATCAGGGTAATGAATTCTACAAGTACCACAACCTCTTTCCCATAGACTAACTAAAATGGAGTATACTTGTGGAGTTTCTTTGTGGTTGTCCTATAAGCCCATAAAACTGCTTGGACTTTGTCATCCCAATATTCCCTGTTTGCGCAACAAGCCTTCATTAATCCTCTCTCCAGAATATTATTAAATGACTCTAAAGTGCCATTGGCTTGCGAATGGTAGGGGCTACTTTTATGATGTTGAATTAAGAACTCTGTTGTAATCTTTTCTATTGTACTATTAATAAAATGACCGCCCTGATCACTAGTCAGACTCCTTGGACATATGAACTGAGTGATAATACCTTAAAAAATAAACCTGGAAGCAGTATCGATCGAGCAATCCTACACAAGTGCTGTCTCTTCCCACTGTGTAAGGTAATTAGTTTCAGTAATAATATACCTATCCTTTTAATGCTTAGTTGTGGATTTGATCGACCCAATGAAGTCAACCTCCCATTTCTCAAATTATTTTAGAGATTGAACTGGTCGAAGAGGAAATTCATCTCATCGTGATGGCTTTCCTACTCTCTGATAAATGTCGCAATATATAGAATATTCCTTTGCATCCTTGAACAGTGTGGCCCACCATAATCCAACTTGGAGGACCTTCTGCACAATGGCCTTTCCTCCAACATAGCCTTTTGCAACTCCACTGTGGAACTCCCACAGTATGTCTTGTCTTTCATTATCTAAGACACACCTCCTGAGGATACTATCTAGGCCCAACTTATAAAATTTCCCCGAAATCAATCAATAGTCCACTGCTCTAACCACCATATGATTTTTTTGAGTTGCAGAGTATGTTTATGGGAAGGCCCCTATGCTTAAGAATACTGCTATGTCTTCCAAGTATTCTGGTATGGCCTCAACCCATAACAGGTCTGCATCTGGAAGTTGATCATTGAATGCTCCGCCACTTTCTCCTAACTCTGATCTAGACAGGTGATCAAGCCCCATGTTACATCTTCCAGGTTTAATGATCACCTCAAATGAAAATTCCTGAAACAGTAACAACCATCGACAAATTATTCCTTCCATAATAGGCTTTTTAACTAGATATTTTAACGCAAAATGATTAGTAAAGAAATTAAAATGAGATACTAACAAGTAATTTCTAAACTTATAGAGAGCGTAAATCATAGATAAACCCTCCCTTTCTATGGTTGTATAGTTGCACTCATCTTGTGACATCTTCCTACCAACAAAGTAGATAGGACAATCTATAGCTCCATCTTTTGGTTGCGCTATGATGGCTCCCATGGAAATACCTGATGCGTCTACGTGCACATGAAATTCATTCTCCCAGTTCAAAAATATCAGAATAGGTGTTGTGTTGAGATTTTCCTTCAATATGTCGAACACTTTATCATACTTTGGTGTCCACTATAACACTTCTGACTTCTTTAGTAGATTTTCCATAGGTGCAGTAGTATTTTCATATCTTCTGATAAACCTACAATAGTACTCTGTGTGCCCCAGTGTGGAGTGCAATTGTTTGGCGCTTGTAGGCAGTGGCATGTTCAGAATAACTGAAACTTTTGTTGGGTCTACTAGTACTCCTTCTCGACATACTATGTGGCCTAACAAATTTCCATGTGGCACACAAAAGATACACTTTCTTAGGTTCAAATATATCTAAAATTCCTTACATCTATCAAACATTAGACGTAGTAGTGCTACATGTTACTTGAGAAGACTGTATACCGTCCAATCGTCCATATAAACTTCTATAAACTTGTGAATAAATTCTCGGAAAGATTTTATTACAATATTTAGGCCGAAGGGCACACATTGTATGCAAATAACCCCCATTCTATTATGAATGTGGTATTCTTTTTGTCTTCTTTAGCAATTCTCACTTGGTAATACCCCAAAAATCCATTTGTAAATGAGTAAGATTATTTACCCACAAACTGTTCTAGCACTTCATCAACAAAAGGTGTTGGGAAGAGGTAATGCACACATGCAGAGTTAAGGATTATGTAGTCTACACATACCCTAATGTCATATGTACCTTTCTTCCTCTGGATGACTATTGGGCTAACCCATTATGCTTCTTCCACTGGAAAAATAAGTCCATCCTCAAGCATCTTGCCTATTTCCCTCTTAACCTTCTCTTTCAATCTGGGGTTAAGGTGATATGGTCTATGCCTTATAGGCTTTGATCCTAGTTTTAGTTCAATATTCATCTCTTCCATAGCTCCTTTAATCCCTTTCAGCCATGAAAATATGTTTGGGAATAAGTCCTCATACTCCCACAACAGGCTATGTATTTCTTGGCTAGTTTTCTTATCCAAGTAATCTTCTACCATAGCTACATTAGGTTGCTTTGTAGTTCCTATATTGACTTTACACAACTTCAATGGATAATTATAAGAACTTTCAGTCTGGCTGGGTATGGTGTTCTGAATCTCTCTGCTTCCTTCTGATTCCTTAATGGCTAAGTTTCTCAATTCTTCTAAATCATATGGGTTTTCCAAATCCTTCAATCTTGTAGAATTTTATAGGTGTATTTATCATGTCTAGGTGAAGGTTAGACTGAAGTTCTTGGCTATAATTTGCACATACCAATGGGTTTGATTTCCGTTCACTAGCATCGGTAAAAAGGAATTCTTTAATTCTTTGTAGGACTATCTTAAGCTCAGGGTACTTACTTGTAAATGAGAATTCCTTGCAAAATTGATCTGCCAACATTTTCCAATCGTTGGTCTATCTTCTAGTTTCTTCATGCATGTACCAAGATTTTGGAATCAGACCTAGGGAATGGGGAAATAATTGAACCCACAAGAGAGATAGTATTTCCACAACTTGCCACTATCTCATGGATTGTTCAATATGTTCTTTAGGATCAGACTGTCCATTGAACAATTGTGCAACTTGGAAATCCATTCACATATCTGATTCCAACTGCCCCTTATCTTGAAATCTAAGATAGATTTCTTCACATCCTCCCAGTTCTTAATCATGGCTTTGTGACTAGTCCACCATCTAGCAGGGGTGTCCTAGAGGGCTAACTCTAGAACTGAAATCCTTTAATCCTCTGCTATCTTTTCTTCCATTCTGACCTAAAACTGTCAATTTCTGAGGTACCATTGTATATCAGATGTTCTTTGACCTCAGTTCCAACCCATATAGTTGCACTGAAAGCTGTGCATCTTCTTGAAAATATTACATATGAAAATTTCTTCCTATTGTCAAATTCTAGTTCAAAATCATCGTTCACCGATTATATGCTCTTCCAACTTTTTGATCCATCAACAATAGGATTTATATAGTCTTCTCTAGTTCCCGCTGTTACAACATATAACTGATCCAAATATTCTCCTTCCATATTGTTGTCTATTGGCTCTGTGTATCGAGGGCCTACATATGGATCCAAGGGTTGAACTACTTTTATTCTGTCTACCTCAAATGTCATAGTGTCTCTCTTTAGGTCAATCACCGCATATTTATCGTAATCCCATTCAATATCAAGTAGTGTAGGATAAGGGTCCTTATCAACCATGATTTTAATCACCTCAAAATAAGTTATAGTGTTCACTCCCACAACTTATATTTCCACATTCTCCAGTCTTCCTATTGGAAAAATATAGTACTGATTGGCCATTGTTAATTGGATTGGGGAGTATGTCAATTGGGGCTTCCCTATAGCTTCCCAAGTCTTTTTAGGCAGTATGTTAACATCATAACCTAGATCTAACATAACATCCTTAATCTCAAACTCATCTAGTTGGGTTGCTAATCTAAACTCTTTTCCAGTTCATATTTTCCTTCTTTTCACTCTTTGAGTATTATTCTCAGGAAGATTAGTCTTTATTCTAGTTTCTGGAGATTTTTTAGTTCCTAGGACTAGGTACAGGGCTTTGCACAAATTTTTTGTGAGCTGGTCATTCCCAAGAATATCAGAAAATAACTAAAACCAAAGGTCAACTACATTTTGTGAGTGTGCAGGTTGTCTTATCGGGACTACGAGGTTTCAGGGTGCAAGGGGTGAATCAGGGACTTGCATGACCTTAGGGTAAAAAATAGGCCAAAAGGGTTTTTCTTCTATCTCAGGGCCAAGGATACTTTGGAATACTTCTATTGCATTTTTAAACAATAGCTTCTTTTTCAGAGGATCATACATGTCCTCCTTAGGTGCTTCTTTCTGGATCTGGGGCAGATTATCAACATCTGTGCTAGTCTTTTCTCCTCCTTGAGTAACGATATTAAGTTTGGGTAGTTGTCCTTTAATAAATCTCTTTATCTCTCAGCTTCAGGGATGATTTTAGGGGCTAAATTTCACTCATGGGCTAATTTTCCATGGTTTTTCCAAAAACGAGATTCACTATTTTAAAAATGATTCGCCCAAATTCTATAGGATAAAATTATTTTACCTTAAAAATCGCCAAACATTTACAAAAACTATATAAAATACTTATAAATTTGAATATTTTTACAAAAATATCGCCAAACATTTATAGTTGACATATGAAGGATTAGTAAGATTCGCCAAGGTTTCTACATTTTAAAATAAATTTCCATCCTTAAAATCATCCCTGCTCAGCTTATAAGATTAGTTCCTTGTTGACATACTCGATCTTCCCATTTCACAATTATCTCTAATAAGTCTTCAGTTGCATTCCCATTGGTTCTGTAGTGAGAGCACCATGGTCGCCTCAGGTGAGGAAAATATCTAGCCATGTGGCCTTTCTCATCACATTTGTAGCATCTACTTGGTCCTCTTACCTTGGTTCTTCCTCCTCTGAAGTCTCCTCCATATCAACCTCCTCGACCTCTTCTCAGTCCCTGAAGGATTTCATTCACCCTGAATGATGTTCGATCCATTCTTTCTGCAAGTGCATCAAACACTCTACACTGGTTTGTAGCATGTGTGGTAGATGCACAAAACTCACAATGTATAGTATACAGTATTGTTGAATACTTATGAATAATAGGGAATTGTATTGTCCCATGCCCATGGATTCGAAAAATATCACAATACTCGATTGACGATGATGCTTGATTACCTGAAAAAGCATGATACGGGGTTGGGGTATGGAATGGTAAATTCACAGATACTTATGCAACTCCTCCTGTGGGTCCTGGTGAGGGTCCCATCGGATTCTAAGGAGGTACCATTCCCCTCATCTATGGACATTCGTTCACTATATGTTCTTCTATGTATCATTTGGTACACCAGACTTGCAATCATCCTGGTCTGGGTATCATCAATTCTCGAATCTTCTCTGTAAGAACTGATATTTTTCCTTTTCGTTGCACCAAATTTTCATCCGTTGGGGGTCTAGTCATTCTTAGGCTCCCCAGATATCCTGCCATGTCTTAATATTCATTGATTTGTCCAAGGCATCTGTCCAAGTGGCTATCCACTGTTGCATTAACGAAATTTGTGTCAAAGCTAGAAATCCCTGGATAGACCATTATGTTTGATGTTCCTCATGAATTGGATGCGATAACCTCCCTATAGCATATTTAAACTTCTAACTATATTCCCAGGCTGATTCACCTTCCCTTTGCTGAATTTCATGCAACTCAGATAGAGCTTGTTGTTCTGACTGAGGTACCTTGAATTCCGCTATGAATTTTGTCCATACCTGATCAAGAGTGAACTCTTATCCTTTCACTCTTGGTAATCCTGGCTCAATATCCTTCATGTACCATTTAAGAGCACGACCTCTCAAGGTAGTCTGAAACTTGATCAATTTATTTGCATCTAGAGTCCCTTTGGACCTTCAGATTTCTTCACATAAGAACCAATTCTGCTCAACATCCTCGTCTCCCTTACCCCAGAATTATGGGTATCGAGCAATCAAACCTCCTGCATTACCAACGATTTTTTATCTTACTTCTCCTACCAAGATAAAACCTAACGGTCCTAGTTATGATCTACCAGGGGATTGCAATATCCTCCTAGTATTCTCACTTCCCAATTGTGACTGACTAACTAACTGTAATGGAACAAGAATATCATAAGAAGGTAGTATAGAATTTACCACTTGTATAGAAGGAACTTGGGGTATGGGTGATTCGGGGTTGTTGCCACTGGCTTTGGGGTGGGTTTATTTGATCTGGGGGGTCTCGTTATCATCCTATGGAGCGATCTCTTTAGCTAGATTCCCAATCTTTCCTGGCATCATAGCTGAATCTTATCTTCCTTCTTCAAGATCCATGCCATATTCTTTTTCCCATGCTTCTACACCTTCTTCTTCTTGTCCACCCTCTTGGGGTATTCTTTCTTTCTACGCTTATCTCTCATTTAATACTTGACTGGCCAGTCTTTCCTGTCTTCTCATATTTCACAAATCTTCCATATTTCCTTCCTCAACTTCTCCTGGTCTGACTTCTTTACACAACTTCTTGAACTATTTCACTGCTTTCTTTATCTTACCGTGCCACCACTTCTCAACTATGGAAGCTCTCTTCAAGGCTCACTCATCCCTAGAGTCCATTTCTTTTTTTCTCCCCCATTTGTCAAAGAACCCTCTCCCCTCTCTCAGTCCATGATTCCACCCCAAGCGAGGGTTCTTACACTGCCATCTAAGTCGGGGACATATTCAACATCCTATCCTCCATCAAAAAAACCTTAATCCACATGGGGATTTCTCTCAACAATCTTCCCCTTACGTTTTTCTTGAAATTCGCTTCTGCCCGTGAAAAACATTGGTGATTCTCAGTTGCAATAATGTATCCTTATAATGTTGTATTGACCCAAAAATTGATCGCTTGCGTTACCGGACAATCCAGCTGGTGAAGCGCTACAATATTTTTTGTATCCCAAACACAGGTCTTCTTGACTCATTCTCGGAATTCCGAAGCTTCTTGGAGCCTATCTATCCAGTGGAAAATTTCTTCCAGAAACTTAACACAAAATATATCGCACTGGTCACTTGATCTTTCTGAGTAAAAGACAACCTCCCATGTATCTTTCACAGGTTTTCCTCACATCTCTGCTTCTTTCCATATGAAGGCATCACAATTTCTCTCCCACCACTAATGAATATCATATCGGTGAATCCTCAGAATCATTCTCCCTATAGGTTTCCTTTTAATGAAGGTCCCAACAATAGAACCATTTTGTTGGCGCAAAGTTGATCAGATGAGGGTCCTTCTTAGGTTACCAACAAAAGGTACCGAGTAGTCTAGAGCACTAACATTTTCATCTTCTCCAAAGAGAAGAAGTCTCACCTGAAGTGTAACCAAGACAAGAATATAGGGAAGGGAAACAAGAATACTTAGGCAGGTTTCTATAATCTTCAATATTCACCATAACCTTGCGCAAGATGAACTAATAAAAGAACATATCTGAACTCATTCATAACTAGTAATAGAGACAATGAAGTTGCGATAACATTTACAAACAGTTATAGAGAATTGATATTATCAAACATAAAGAAGTAAAGTAAAGAGATGATTCATAATTATAAATAGAGAATTGCACAGTATATTTCAAAATTTCAGGCCCCTCCATATATATTATCATCAAAAGATATTCTCAGATACAATTTTACAGATACAAGTCATTACTCTTTTACAATATTTCTTCCTCCAGACTCATTCCTCAGAGCTCTATATACCCTTTTTCCCAAAATGGCTAAATATTACAATCACATAACCTACATGGAGTAAATGATAATTTGTCTACACCATCTACATCGTTTGCCCATCTATATCAGCTACACCCGCTAACCCTTTATAATCATATACATCTCATATATATAGGCTGACTGGGATCTTCTGGCTTTAGACTTCACATGCTTTCTTATTCTTGTTATATTGTAAATTCTTTTGCTTTGATGGTGTTGCGATGTCCTTCTTCCCAACCATTATTTTTTTCTTTGCTTTCTCCACTGTCCCTCTCCTTTGTGGCTTGCACAACTTGTGTTTAACCAAAATTGGGACTGTAGTCTTCCTTGCACAACTTCTAACCAAAAACAAAGGGCCCAACAAATCATCCCCTCACTCATGTTCTGGAATGCATCTAACAACATTTTCTCCATGGAAGTTTTATCCCGTAAATAATCATCTATACCAACCTATATTTCATTGACTCTATTTTCAACTTGGGAAGAACTACTATTGTTGTAGTCATTCCTAATCGGTGAATATGGACGTAGTGGGAATTGAATAAGTGGTTGATTCAACCATTCTTGGTATGCTTCCTTGTTGAGTTGTGATCTTATTGTAGCCTTCTCTCGATTTGACATTGTAGTAGGGTGCAACAAAAGATGATAGGTAGGTTTCTCATCATCACTAGAATCCTAATTTCAAAAATATTGAATATTAGTACCTCGATGATATTAGTAAGCACAATGCAATTGGTTTGTTCAAATCACATTATACAAAAAAAATATTACCATTGTGGACCCAAGATTGTGGTTGGAGGATGGCATGTTACTATTGGCAGCGTAAAGTGGTTTTCCATTTTCACCTACCAATAAGAGCTTATGACATTTTTGAAATGGTACTAGAATATTATCTGCATTTAAACTTGATTCTGAATTAGGATCCCGCAAATTTGGTTGATACATTTTTATTCATATTGACATGGATAACAAAAATAAATTCAATTAGATAATCGAAATATAAATAAAATCCAAACTTACTCGAGATGGAAAGGGAGAACTTCGTGATGGACTTTGATCAATATGGAACGGGTTGGAATTTGAAGAATTGGCCATTTGATATTGTAAGCTTCTCTCCCTGCATTTGAGCAAAATCAATAGTAAATTATTTTTAAGAATAAGGAGACTTTAAGCACAAAATGTATACTATGATGTACATGAGGTCATGTAGATGCATCATGAAAAATAATTTAATATGAATCTATTATTTGGTGCGCAAATACAAGTTCAGATAACTTTGAAAAAATAACGGTGGGTTATTGTAACAAATACACACCGATGCATCTATAACATTGTAAAGTATCGAGCATTTATATACATATCGCACCAGTCCCATGAATTCAAATAATAATAAAAAATAATTATCCAAAATCAGTGCTCCAAAACTTTAAAATGCACCGGTGCATTGTATACATATCCGCACTGATGCGTTAAAGTAATAAAGACAACGAAGTTTCGATTTTTTATTTTTTTTAAGCACAACTTTGTTTTTTTACACTTGAAAAATGAGAGAGAATTTAAAATCTAATTTCATAAATTCATTTAAATAGTAAAAGCCTATTCATTGTTTCATTATTTTAGCAAAATTTACAGTGGAAAGATTTGCACGAGAGCCACACCGGAGAGCATTTTGGAGCAACATAATACTTTAGAAAAACATGATTTTTTCAAAATATCGTAATTTGAAGGTAACTATGGTGATTCATTTAAAACAATTTTCATAAATTCTTTCATGTATATTAAGCTATTCAACATTTTATTATTTTTCCAAAATTACATTGTACATATTTGCAAGAGAGACATACAGGGGAGCACTGTGTAGCAACAAATCAATACTTTTGAAAATAGAGTTATTTAGAATATTAGACTTGGAAGGGTATGGAAATTCATTCAAGACCCTTTTGGAGCAACATAATTATTCAGAAGATTAGAAATCAAATGGTTTTGTGATTTAGAAAAAAAAAAAAAAAAAATCATACTTACCTTAAACCCTTGCTTCTTCTTGTTTGTGTGACTAAAAAAATTCAACTTAGGGTTTAACTCCCTCTATCACTTCATAATTATGTATTTTCATTTTAGGTTTATATATTTAATGGGTTTATGTTTCCATATAAAAATCATTTGACATGTGATGCATCAGATCCAAACCCTCTCGACCCTTCCACGTTTAAAAAAAAAATAGTTTCGGGTAATCAGTGCATCTTATATAATACAATGCACTGGTGTGATTACAAATACAAACACACCGAATATGCTGCAAATAATTAAAAATATTCATTCATGGATGTGTAAATTTATTTGTTTATGGTGTTTTTTTATTTTTCATTTTTTTCAACTGGAGTGGTGTTGTTAATGATACTTATCGCATTGTTGTAATTTAATGTTTTTTAAAATATTGTTTATCAGTGATGTTAACGATATATTGTGCACCTCTCTAATTTACTATTCTTTTAAAAAATAAATTATAGTAGTGTGTTTGATAACATGTAACCCACCGGTGCTTTAATATTTATACAACGCACCATGATACTTTTTTTGGTGAAAATTATGTGATTTATTTATAAAATATATTTAATATCTTCTGTATTGAATGGTACAGATTGTATATTGATAAAAAAAATGTATGAGAATAGTTCAAGTAACAAAAATTCTGATGGATACAAAGATAGCACATCCAGAAAGAAAAAAAAGACAAGTTCTTTGTAAATTCTATACAAAATTAATATGTTAAAAAGGCAAGTTCTTTGTAAATTATATAAAAAAAATAATATGTTTGAACTATATGTCAGTTTAACTAATATGTATTGGTTAGTGTGTGTCCTGCAGAGCCATAAAATGAGGAAGCTCGATAAGATTCTTTGTGATCTAAATGTAGAAGATAATAAAATCTTGATGAAAAAATTGCAAAATGATGAACCAGGTGACTGAACAAATTCTATTCAACATGAGTATTTTTTTGAATTTTCATTAATGTTTTACTTAAAATTATTAGATAACAAGTTCAAAACAATCTACTAATTCACATATGTTTAATGTTCTACAACTGGGACCAACAACGAAGGAACGTAATGATATCCTAAGAAAATAAAAATTATAGAAGATGTAAACGATGATGAGTTGGTCCTTAGCTCAACTAGAGTGGTGCTGGAATGGTGTTGGAAGTTAATGAAAGGGGGGAAAAATTTAACAAAAATATGATGGATATAGTGAAATGAATGTATAGACATACTTTCCACTTACAATACAGAAATCAATCCAATGATTCGAAGAATCAGGTTATATCTAAACTACAAGAAGCATCTTGAGAGCAATGGTCAATGAGACCTGTCATACTTGCAATAGAAAAAAAAACACAACAACAAAAAACAATCATTCAAAAAGTGATATTCCTAAAAATGATTTTATAGAATATGTATATATTACTACAATCATTCCCAATTTATTAATATCAATCTTGTTATATTTAGTTTTCATATATCAATATAAAAATATTTAATTGTCATGTTACTTTTTTCAGGAAGATTATGAAAATCCCAAGGGATCAATGAGTTGATATAAAAAATATGCTAGTAGGAATGCCGAAAAAAGTTTACAAGGAGATGGTAAAAGAAATGGACATAATTGCATCGCAGGAGGAGCCATCTCAACAACAATGTGCTTCAAATGTATGAAATCATTGAATTTTTCTATTAGGTAAACATATAAATAAAAAATTTAGCATTAATTATTAATTTTCAAGTATTTTTCATGCAGAAAAGAAAACAAAATGGAACTCATTCAACACATAAAATAGGACGACAAGGAAGAAAAGGGTTGATAAAAAAGTTTGTGAGTAATTGTTATTTCCTTATAAAATTAAATTAAGATTTCATTTTTGTATATTTGAAGTTATTTTACAACATCCATCCTTGAATGTCTTCAAACATGTGCTAACATACAAAGAAGAGCCATCGCAAGAATTGATTTACATTGGATTAAGTTAGGGCTGTGAGTATATGTTGGCATATCAAAAATTAATTGTGGAATTTGTCAGTATCTATGTTGTTTTAGTTATATCATTTTATAATTAATGGAACAAAATATAAATATTTTATATTAAATCTATAATTTATTATGGGGTATATTAAAACTGCAGGGAACAAAGTATGGAAATGTGCCAACAAAAGAGTTGTTGATAGAAGGAATAAGATTTAGTTTTGAAAAAATGTGCATCATTCAAGACTCGATTATTGCTATGGTATGTCGCTTTTCAATTTACATTCATGGATATTATTTATTTCAATTTTCATTATTCTCACCAATGAATATACAATCATTACACTTTCTTTTTATTTTTGTAGATGGAATCATTTGAAGAAGAGGAAAAAATTTGATCCAATCAACAAAACATTCAACCAAATAACCCAAGTCATGGAAGTAGCTCGAGCGCGTATGACAATAATTCCAATGACAAATGATAATCAATATATTTAATTATCAGTGCAAGTTGTTGTATTTTTTGAAATAATTGTATGTGAAAATCAAACATTTTATTTAAAGTAATGAACATAGTATTGTCCCAATTGAAAAACTAGGGGTTACCAAGAAGGGTCCCATTTTGTATGACAAAGAGCCTCTTATTCATATATAATAAAATATGTTTATTTTTATTTTTATTTTGTGTTGTCCAATGTTCCTATGAAATGTTACATCGTTGAATAAATATATGGATGATAAAATATTATAATGAAGAGATGCGAACACTAATGATATAACAAGATAATACAAACACCATATCCAAATGCACTAATCAAAATTTAATTTATATGAATACTATTATGGAATATATTTCAATTTTTTGATAAACAATGGAATTAAAAAATAACAATAATTGTTCACTATCACAGGTCGATGATTCTGAAAAGAGAAAATGACAATCGATGTGTTCAATGATAAAAATCATCTTTTCGTTTAATTATAACATGCACCGACACTGTAACATAATACACATTGGTGCTGACATAAATTGCAAAAGCATCGATATTAATAATATTTGAACCAAAAATATAATAATAATACGGCTTATCGGTGCATTCAATTTATAAGAGCACTGATGCTTCTCTTTGATGAGTCCGCATCAGATCCTTCTCGACATCATGCACCTATCCTGTTTGTTGTTTAACGCACCAGTGCATGTTATCATTGATTTTCCTAGTGATTTATTCCTATTAAGGAATCAATGCGTTTATGTTTATAAGAGCATCGATGCCCCATATTTCTTAGACAACCCCGGTGCTTTGGTTGACATGTGAGAACCGAGGCTTTAAGTTAAAGAAAACATCGACGCTCAGTATCATAGATTCGATCGGTACGTGTTGTTATTAAATCATCGGGTTATAGTTTGTATAAATGAACATGGGCTCCAATATTTTAGTATTCTCTTGGTGCCTATTGTGTAATGTAGGAACCGATGCATTAATGTTTTAAGAGAACTGATGCATATGCCCTATGAAGCGCACGGCATGGAAAAACATCTGATACAACCTCCAACCACCGAAATCTTTTTAGTTATAATGAAGTTTTGTTATAATCTCCTCAAAACCATCCACTACCAAAAATGAATATTTTCGTGGAGGTTTTTTTGACAATTTCTATCAATGTTTTAACACTAAAAGCATCCTCTATAACCTCCGCTAGAGCGTATTTTCCTTGTATTTATTCCACCTTTTAAGAAGCAGTCAAGAAGATATAATGGAAGGAAGCTATGACGGAAGAATATCAATCCATCATGATGTATGGGAAATTGTGCGTAGACCTGAAGGAAAATCAAGATTCATGGCTAGAAGGTTCTCCCAGTAGAAGGGAGAATACTATGATGAGACATTTTCTCCAGTTGCCATATACACCTCTAATAGAGCAATCATATCTCTTGCAACATCCATGTGTTGGAGTTTACATCAGATGGATGTAAATACTACTTTTCTCAATGGACTAATTGAGGAAGAATTTTATATAGAGCCACCTCCAGGTTGTGAGGTACACCCGAGAGAAACCCATGTATGCATATTAAAGAAGGCCTTGTATGGACTCAAATAAGCTCCAATAGCTTGGTATGCATGAATTGACAGTTACTTGACGAGATTTGGATTTTCCAATAAAAATGTTGATCCAAACCTTTATTACAAGGTTGTGAATGATGCACCTGTTATCCTACTAATATGTGTTGATGATTTGTTTCTGATAGGTGTAGAGCCTCTCATTATTTATTGTAATAGGGAGCTAGCCTTTGAATTTTATATGAAGGATATTGGTCTCATGCATTATTATTTGGGACTAGAAGTATGGAAAAATCGTGGTGAGATATTCCTAGGGAAAAGAAAGTATGTTGTAAAGATCCTTCAGAAGTTTGGGATGATGGATTGAAAATCCATGGAAACTCCCATGGTGACAGATATTGATGCAGGATCATCGCTAGCAAAACATAAGCATGGAGAACAGCTGGGTGCACTAGCACACATTTTGAAATATTTTGAATTTCAAACTGATCAATGTATTAATGTAATATTTGACAGAACTTTTTGAGTCATGAATTTCGTTAATGTTTGAAGTTTGAGACATCACAAAAGATGATGGGGGAATGTATTTCGTTTTATGGATCAAATTGCAATACAGATTTGGAGCTTGCGCTCTTATCTATCTAACGCAATATTTATTGTAATAGACATTGAATAGTTGATATATTTTAATTCCATTTAAGGTAGCGTAAAGTAGTTGGCGGGAATTCTCGAAGAGCACCTCTTTGTATAAAGCTTTGTAATATTTCTTAGCAGAGGATGTTGTCCGTTGTTGTTGTCCATTGTTGTTGATTTTGTTTCTACAAATAGAGGAGAACTGAGCAACATTTGATTCTATCTTGTATAGGTTAAGGAGTGATGAAGAACAATGTATGCATGTATGTAAGTTTGAATTGGATGAATATAACAGAGAAACCTTGTCCCAAATGTGTGTGGTTGTGTTTCTATCTGAATGAATAGTAGAGTTTCTGTTATTTTTCAATTCTTAGTTATTTTTGTTCTTGAATCTATGATTGCATTTTCTTTGTTGAATGTATGAGTCATTGTCAGGAGTAGAGAAGTTCCAATGGGTTCTCTTGATTGAGCAAGTGCAAGGTGTGCATAGCATCTGCAAGGAGTGTGTGACTGAGTCTATTTCGACTCAAAAGATTACAAGGGATAGTGGAATTTGTTTGTAAGCAAGGAGTGCATCGACATCCACAAGGAGTGCATGATAGAGTTTCAAACTCAAAAACTCAAGGAGGGAGAGCATGATTCAGTCACAAGAGCTAGACACAGTTGAAGGATGGTGCCATGGTGTGCGAAGTCGTTCAGAGAAGTTGAAGTGTGGAGAGAAGTTTGTTGCAAGGTGTGCATAGGATAGAAATTCAACTAAGGGTTGAGAGATTGTTCAGAGGAACAAGAAAAAATCAGAGAAGAAAATCTTAGGAGGGAGAGCGGCGAAAAACTTCAAGGAGAGGAATCCTTGAATTTCTCGTAAAAACTAGTGAGTGTGAGATTCGTTCTCAGAGGGAAGCGAACGACTCTAGACAGTTAGATCTAGTGAAGTTGCAAGGAGGAGAATCAGGAAGTACTTTGATACTTCGTAAGTTTGGCAAGTTGGAAACTTGAAGAAGATAGATTGTGAAGTTTGAAGTCACAACTAGATCTTGACCGTTGATCATAGGAGAGAGCGTGATGACGGATTGAAGAATTTAGAAATCGGGAGATTAGAGGTTGTGAGTGAGAGGCCTAGAGTTTCATGGGGTCGTGAAGTCCGAACCATTTTGGGGCCGGAAGATATAAGGAGATGCATGGAAAGAGTTCAGAGACTCGGAGATGAGCTCTTCGAGAAGGAGTGAAGAAAGGATTCGGGAATCCCTGAAGTCCGAGCCGCGAAGGGATAAGTCCACAGTCGTAGCCGTGGTCACTTGCATAGGAGGTCCATGTGTGTGGGTAAGGTAGTTGTGGGTTTCCGCAGGGACCCAAGGATTCGCTCCGACTCAGTACCTTAATGATACAAGGATGGGAGGTCACACCAGATATGAGGAAGTTGAGAGACTTTGATTCTAATCCAGTAGACTTGTCTCTGTATCAATAGTTGATTGGCTCATTGATCTATTTGGTTAATACTCAACCAAACATTTTATTTGTTGTTAACACGTTGAGTTAGTTCCAGATGGAACCTAGACATGATAATTGGATATCTACAAAGAATATTTTGAGATATATTCATGGGAAACTAAACTATGGTTTGGTATATGCCTTAAACAATGATTTACAACTGCATGGATTTGCTGATTCAGAATGAGCAGGGAGTGCATACGACAGAAAGAGTACTTATGGTATATGTTTGAGTTTGGGATATGCTATGATATCATGGGATAGAAAGAAATAGAAGTTTGTTGCACTTAGTACTGCAGAAGCAGAGTACATTGTAGGTTGTTATTCTTGTACAAAAGCAATATGGCTCTGTAAGTGGGTTTCTCAACTATTTGATCATGTGTTGGATTCAACTGTTACATATTGTGATAATCAAAGTTGTGTGAATATTTAAAATAACTCCTTGTTCCATGACCAATATAATCACATTGATATCAAGTACTATTTTCTCCATGATAAAGTCTAGAACGGAGAAGTGATTCTCCAATACATCTCCACCAATGAGTAGAAAACATATATTTTGATGAAGCCTCTGTCCAAGATAAAGTTTTCATACTTGAGGGACAAGTTGAGACTCGTGGATATTACTCACTTGGTTGAAAGGTAGGAGATGAATTCCTCAGTTGGAAGGGAGTGTTTATATGACATCATGGATAGTCAATGTGCTGGTGGACATACATTCTCCTTGTAGAGATTGGTCCAGGTTGACAAATTGTTGGTCTGTATCATGCTAGTACAACTTAGATATGATGGTTCAACATCATGCTAGTACAACTTAGATATGATATAAATGTCTTCAGACGCATCATGCTACTACAACTTAGATATGATGCATTGGCATCATGCTAGTACAACTTAGATATGATGCATTGGAATCATGCTAGTACAACTCAGATATGATGCATTGACATCATGCTAGTACAACTTAGAGATGATGCTTATGCCTGAGTCACATCATGCTAGATATGATCATGCTAGTACAACTTAGATATGATGCAGAACATCATGCCAGTACACCATATATATGATCATACAACTTAGAGATGATGCAGATGACTTGCATCATGCTAGATATGATCATGCTAGTACAACTTAGATATGATGCAGATAATCATGCTAGTACAACTTAGATATGATAATACAACTTAGAGATGATGCAGATGACTTGCATCATGCTAGATATGATCATGCTAGTGCAACTTAGATATGTTGCAGAGCATCATGCTAGTACAACTTAGATATGATCATGCAACTTAGAGATGATGTAGAGGCATTGATCTACATCATTCCAGTACAACTTAGATATAATTCATTCACATCATGCTAGTATGACTTAGAGATGATGTAGATGGTACTCCACATCATGCCAGTATAACTTAGATATGATGCATTCACATCATGCTAGTATGACTTAGAGATGATATAATGGAGAGATTCAACATCTATTGGAAAAAATATTCTTCTAGTACGTATGTCTGGATTAGAAGAATGGTCCTTGTATAACTCTGTTGAGTGTGCTAATTCTAGAACATGACTTATTCAACATCATGCCCGATTACTCAAATGGAGTATGGCCTTAAGAGATGATGCAGACAATGATATGATTTGATGCCAGGAGACTATTATATTGCATAGTGATAGCTTATGTAGCTAATAGTTCATTGCAATGGAGACTGTGGGTCTCTGGATAGTATTTATGTACTACTTTGGTGGATGTATTCCACTGGTAGTGTCTGAGTGTCACTAGATAGTAGTTGCATGCTACTAGGAGTGTTTTTGCACCACTGGATAATAGTTGTGTACTACTATGGATCAACAGTTTTTTTATCTATTGGATGGCATTGTAGTAACTTTGTACTACAACTTATTTCCATGGAGATTACCGATATTTTTGAAGGTGTTTCCTAGGATGGTGTACCAACCAGTAGTGTTGGAGGTGATTTCCATCTAGATGGATAGTGATGATAATGCTCATGACTTGATCTCCGTAATCATGGGATAACCTATGTGGATATGATGATGATACCTATAGAATGGTATGCAATACTATGTGAGCCTTTCACATACCATGTGAAATCGATGGATGTGTTTGAGACCATTATAGTTAATACCTCCCTAGCTAGGAGGGAGTGTTGATATTATGGTAGTTGCAAGAGGTATTAACCTCCATGTGTAACCTTTGGCTAGAATAGTGTTGGATCATGTTGTCATTGATGCCAATGGTTTGCTTATTTGGGAGATTGTTGGATCATATGTCATTGATGTAAATGGTTTGGTTTGATTGATGTCAAGTAATTGATTGATTGATGATTGATGAACAATGAATATGCATTGATGAGAATGATAGATGTCCAAGTGGAAACCAATTGAT
>ML780500.1:153949-178010 GCA_009831015.1 Picea engelmannii | reverse complement strand
TCATCATTGTTTACACAAAGACTTTTCTTCTTAAAGTTATTCTCTTTAAAGAAATTTATGTGTTTGTGCTTCTCCTCATCATCACATGTCTGATCCTTTCTTTTGTGGGGACATTTATTTGCAAAATGACCTATCCTACCACATTTGAAACATTTGAAAGGCAGTTTACCTTTGTATTTGCATGATCCCTTCTTCAGTCTCTTCACAAATTTTGCTTCAACTTCATCAGGCTCTAAATCCTCATTCTTGTCTGCCTTAAATGATGCTTCTCTGGAGGTGGGTTTATATTTAACTATTCTCATTTCATATGCAGTCAATGTTCCTAGAAGTTGATCAAACTCCAAGGTTTTTAGATCATTAAGTTCTTCAATAGCAGAGACCTTCGGGTTAAACCTGTTTGGTAGAGATCTCAAAATTTTCTGAACTAAAGAAGGTTCCTCAATTTTCTCACCAAGTGCTTTCATTACATTTACCATTTATTCTACTCTCAGAAAGTATTTTCCAATAGTTTCATATTCCTTCATCTTCAGCTGTTCAAACTGTATTCTGCAGGTTTGAAGCTTGGTGTCCTTTACCTTCTCATTACCTTCATAATTTCTAATGAGTTTGTCCCACATTTCTTTGGCAGTTCCTAGGTGCATAACTTTTACAAATTCTTCTTCTGCAAGCTCACTCAAGATAGCATTGAAGCTAAATTATATCTTGTCATTCTTATTAGCTAGTACAACTGGCTTTACATAACCAATATCTACCACATCCTAGACATCTGCACCTAAAGCCATTATGTAGGTTCTCATTCTAACTTTCCAGAAGGAAAAGTTTGTTCCATTGAACAGAGGGGCCTTACTGGTTGAATTTCCTTCATGGCTTGACCTGTTTAATCTCTAGGATCTACCCTTAGATAAAAGGGGCCATCTCTATGTCACATACCCACTACCTAAATCGAATTTTTCTGGTCTTCTGCCGAATTAGAAGCCCTAAACATCCATGGAGGACCAGCGTAAGCTAGCCCTTTCTCTCTCTCCGCTCCCATGTGGTCACGGGTCATGATCACAGTCCGAATAAACGCAATACCTCTTTCATATTTCACGCCTCGGCACTATAGTAATGTCGAGTCGTTTGACTTGGCAACTGTTGAACCCCAACAGGGCTAGTGATCAACCAATGGGAATGAATCCCTACAGGGTTAGCGAATGGCTACTAGGAACAACTCCCAACAGGGCCAGTGAACAACCAATGAGAAACGGCCCCGTTGCGCGGTTAAGTGGAATACAGGTGGTAGAGAGGGAAACGTGACACGATAGTCGACATGATAGGAGGGGCCCCACTTCACACGCCACACTATTCCGGAACCTGAGATTTCTCGAAGGAATCTTGTCTATCCATCGGGGCTTAGCCACATCATATTGTCTCGACATTATGGATCAGGATTTATCAAGGCAAAAGCCCGAGTGTTTGTCAGTGGAACTCCTGAATCCCCAATCCCTAATTTCCCAAAATGGTTAATCTCTCAACACCTTACCTCCTTAAATCAAACGGTCCACAACTGCTCCAGCGTTTCCACCCTAGATAGCCCCGATCCCTTGTCATCAGGAATCCCAATCTTGTGATTCCTGATTTCCCGTAATGGGAGATATCACGACGTGTGGCCTCCGTCAATCAGATGGCTCCGACCTATCCCGGGGTTTCCACAATGGAAAGTCCCGATCTCTTGTCAAAAAGAATCCCAATTCCGTGATTCCTGATTTCCCAGAATAGGAGATCTTGTGACAGGTGGCCTCCATTGCTCGGACGGCTTAGATCTATCCCGGGGTTTCCACAATGGAAAGTCTCGAACCCTTGTCAATAGAAATCTCGATTCCGCGACTCCCAATTTCCCAGAATGGGAGATTTTATGACACGTGGCCTCCATTGATCAGACGGCTTAGATCTGCTCTGGGGTTTTTCACCCCTATACCTTGGGGTCTTAACCCTCGGGTAACTCCTGACCGATCCAATGGTTGTCGGGCTTTTTAGCCGAGATCTGACGGCTCAGACAGATTTCTAACTTGTGGGCTCTCCCACGACTTTCTGAACGTGGAAAGATCCACGGTCTGGATACTCTCATGGACGTTCGGGATCTACGGTCCTAAACTCTTTGCTACCCATGAAGACACATGAAATCTAAGTGGTAAGGAATTTAACTCCCTACTTTCTCCTACCAATCTAACGGTCGGGTGTGACTGCAGATTTCTCGACGTAATCTCATCCATCGATCAACACCTATCAAGGTTAAGGAACTTAACACTCCATCTTCTCCTTCCGATCTGACGGTCGTGAGTGACCACAGGTCTCCCGACAGAATCTCATCCGTCGATTCGATATTCCATCCTTATGCTGCCATCTCAGGTTTTCAAGAGGATCGTTTCTCCTCATGCAGGGTTACTAAAGCTTTATGCCTTCACATTTACTTTTCGGGTTCTTGATGGGATTTTCAAGGAGGGTATCTCTATAGGGAGATTTACTCAGGGTATTATCTGAGGTAGATAAGGGTATCGTCCACCCGAAAACCAGACGTGAAGTCTAAATTAGGTCAGTACGCACACAAATAACGAATTCATGAGTACATAAACCATACGTAGTCCTTCCATATAATTATACCACTACTAGAACTGATCAAAACACCATACAATCATTCTTATAATGAAATCATTCACAGCTTCACAGCTTATGAGCATAATTATCATAATAAACATATATATATATCAATATGCTAGAGGAAAAACACTTATCAAAAATAACACCAGGGGTCAAGCAACTGCTAAGAGGGGTGCTCGTTTCCACCCAACCGTAGGCTTAGTGACTCCCAATGGATTTACCACTAGCCACCCCCGAGCTGAGACCACGATGCTTTGAGACTGCATTTTCGTTTTCCAGTGACTAGGAGCGAAGCTTGCAATCCTTCCTCTCTGCTATCACTCACTCTGTGTAATGCCAAAGTTATCCCCTTGCATCTTCCCCCCAATCGCTTCTACCCTATGCCTTATCCTCTTGCGAGGTTGTGTGTGGAGTGATTAACCTCGCACTGGTCAGGCCCGACGGCTCTACGGATGGGCGGTTCACCTCCCATCCCTCATTAAGCCATCTACCTACCAGCCTGCGAGACATTTAATTCGGGGCCAGCGAGCCGCTTTTGGTTCTTCGGGCCAGTGGAGTCCAAATAAGGTATTAATTCTCGGTGGAAGTTAACGCCACCTTTCCAGGTGCCTTCCACCACCATCGTGGTCTCTTTTTCTGCACATCCCCTCTCAGAAGTCCTGCAATAAAATTCATAATGTTATTCACATTCATTGACCTTTTCCTCAAGGTCCATTTACATCACATATTCACATTTATGAGTTTGCCATAGTTCTTGGCTAGTCCCGTTATTTTTACAAACTGGGGAAAACAGGGTGTTACAATTCCCTCCCCCTTAAAAAGGAACATCATCCTCGATGTTCTTATCTACTAACACGAATTGCATGTACAGAAGTAAATAAAATCGGATATGAATGTCTCATGGCATCCTCCATTTCCCATGTAGCCTCATCTAGGCCAAAATGTTTCCACTGCACCTTGACCTGTGCAATGGTTCTGTTCTGGAGCGAGGTTTCCTTTCTGTCCAGTATGCATTGGGGTTTTGGTAGAAATTCTCCCTCTGGTTCCACCTGGATCATAGACCAGTCAATTATATGATTAGCATCATGTACATATTTCTTCAATAATGAAGCATGGAAAACATTATGTTCTTTTACTGTGGGAGGAAGTGCTAGCCGATAGGCCACAGGTCCCACTCTATCTAGAACCTCAAAGGGTCCACAATACCGGGGTGCCAAATTGGCACAAGATCCCATTTTCAGGGAACTCCTTCTGGGCTTAATTCTGAGATATACATGGTCTCCCATTTTGAACTCTCTTGGAGTTCTCTTTTGGTCAGCATAACTTTTCTGTCGGTTCTGGGCGATCTTCAGATTTTGTTTTATCTGAGCTACTTGCTGTTCCATTTCTTTCAGCATGTCGGGTCCAAAATAAATCCTATTTACAGGATTACTCCAGCTGATTAGAGTATTACACGGCCTACCATAGAGGACCTCGAAGGGACTCATCTTTAAATATGCTTGGTAGCCGTTGTTGTAGGCGAATTCTACCAATGGCAGGTAGTCTTCCCATTTCCTGGGTTGATGCATTACATGCATCCTTAACATATCCTCTAATACTTGATTCACTCTTTCTGTATGTCTGTCGGTTTGAGGGTGATAGGCGGTGTTGAACAACAATTTGGTCTCCAATCCAACCATCAGTGATTTCAAAAAATTGGAAGTAAATTTTGTGTCTCTGTCAGATATTATCTCTCTCGGCATACCGTGCAGTCGAAATATCTCTTTCATGAATATCTGGGCGATATCTATCGCCTTGCAGGTTGATTTGACGGGAATGAAATGAGCAGACTTGCTTAGTTTATCCACCACTACCATAATGGCGTCATTATGTTTGGTTGAAGTTGGCAATCCAGTGATAAAATCCATGGAGATGGTTTCCCATTTCCAATCTGAGATGGTTAAAGGGTGTAATAGTCCTGCTAGGTGTCGATGTTCTGCTTTAACCTATTGGCACTCTATGCATTGGGCCAAATATTTGGCTATGTATTTCTTCAATCTAGGCCAATAAAACTATTTCCGGGTGGCAGTGATCATTTTCTGGTATCCCGGGCGACCAGTGTATGGTCTTTTATGTAGTTCATCCATAATGAACCTCTTCAAGTCGTCATCCTTTGGAATGTACAATCTATCTCTGTAAGTGAGCAGAACTCCTTGGTCATCTGGTAGCCTTCATAATTTTCTCCAGCAGGTTCTTGCTGTAGGTATAGGGTCACAGTCGAAACAAAGGAATTTGTTTCTTGTGCATTTCTGACTCTGTTCTTGACATCTGTCTCGCAGGTACTCACCGCTGCCAGGTGAATTATTTTCATGCTTCTGCTAAGGGCATCAACTACCCTATTTTCCTTCCCTTTAATGTGTTTGATTTCAAAATCAAATTCGCTAAGGAGGACCATCCATCTAGCTTGTCTAGCATTGATCTTTGGTTGGTCGAACAAATACCGTAGTCCATTGTGATCTGTCATAAGTACAAATTTTCTTCCCAAGAGGTAATGCCTCCACATTTTTAAGGCATGTACTATGACAGCCAGTTCTAGATCATGAGTCACATAGTTGACTTCATGTTCGTTCAATTTTTGGGATTCATAGCAGATCACACTTCCTTCCTGCATAAGGACTCCTCCGAGCCTTCCTTACAAGCATCCATGCATACAAGAAAGTCAGCTTTCGGGTTAGTGATTTTCAACATAGGTGCATGGGTTAGTAGATGTTTCAAGGTTTGAAATATTTCTTCACATTGCTGTGTCCACAAGAATTTTGTCCCCTTCTTTTGGAGGGCAGTGATTGGACACCCAATCTTGGAGAATCCTTTTATAAATATCCTATAGTATCCCGCTAATCCCATAAAATATCTGATGTCTGAGACATCCTTTGGGGTAGGCCATTCCATGATAGACCTAATCTTGTCAGGATCTACTGCTACCCCTTCCTTGGACAAAACATGTCCCAAGTAATGTATTTTCTTCTGAAAGAAGTCACATTTGCTAAATTTAGCATAGAGATGATGTTCTCTTAGCACTTGCAGCACAAGTCTAAGATGCTCTTCATGTTCTTCTCTATTCTTAGAGTAGATTAATATGTCATCAATGAAAACTAGTACAAATTTATCTAAAAATTTACTGAGTACATTGTTCATTAAGCACATGAAAGTGGCAGGGGCATTGGTTAACCCAAATGGCACTACCACAAACTCATAGTGACCATACCATGTCCGGAAAGCGGTTTTATGGATGTCTTCACCCTTTATTCGGACTTGATGGTATCCCAACCTCAAGTCAATCTTTGAAAAAATAGACGCACCCCCCAATTGATCGAATAGATCATTGATCCTGGGCAAGGGGTACTTGTTCTTTATGGTTACTTTATTGAGTTGTCTATAATCTATACACAGTCTGAGGGTGCCATCCTTCTTTTTCAAAAATAGGACTGGTGCTCCCCATGGGGACATGCTGGGTCAAATATAACCCTTTCCATCATTTCTTTCAATTGCAATTTGAGTTCCACTAACTCAAGTGTGCTCATTTGGTAGGGTGTCCTAGACACCGGCACCGCTCCTGGTGCGAGCTCTATCAAGAAGTCAATGTCTCTTCTCGGAGGTAGTCCCGATACCTCTTCCAGAAACACATCTCTGTATTCTCTCAGGATAGGGTGATCATCAGGGTTTGGTTTATCACCTTCGATTGTGTTCAACACCTGTATTTCATATAGGGGACATCNAATTTATCTAAAAATTTACTGAGTACATTGTTCATTAAGCACATGAAAGTGGCAGGGGCATTGGTTAACCCAAATGGCACTACCACAAACTCATAGTGACCATACCATGTCCGGAAAGCGGTTTTATGGATGTCTTCACCCTTTATTCGGACTTGATGGTATCCCAACCTCAAGTCAATCTTTGAAAAAATAGACGCACCCCCCAATTGATCGAATAGATCATTGATCCTGGGCAAGGGGTACTTGTTCTTTATGGTTACTTTATTGAGTTGTCTATAATCTATACACAGTCTGAGGGTGCCATCCTTCTTTTTCAAAAATAGGACTGGTGCTCCCCATGGGGACATGCTGGGTCAAATATAACCCTTTCCATCATTTCTTTCAATTGCAATTTGAGTTCCACTAACTCAAGTGTGCTCATTTGGTAGGGTGTCCTAGACACCGGCACCGCTCCTGGTGCGAGCTCTATCAAGAAGTCAATGTCTCTTCTCGGAGGTAGTCCCGATACCTCTTCCAGAAACACATCTCTGTATTCTCTCAGGATAGGGTGATCATCAGGGTTTGGTTTATCACCTTCGATTGTGTTCAACACCTGTATTTCATATAGGGGACATCATTTTCGACAATACTTTCTCATTTGCAGGGCTGATATTTGCCTCACCGAGACAGGTTTTTGGATCCCTTGGAGGGTTATCCTTTTTCCTTCTTTGCTCACACATCCTAAATTTTTATGGTAACAGTCCAATTTGGATTTATGGGTGGATAGCCAGTCCATACCAATCAACAAATCGTATGATCCCAGGGGTAATACATTAAGGGTTGCTTGGGTGGGGAATTCACCCAACATTAATTGGCAGGCTAGTATGACCTCTACTACCTTTCTTTTAGTACCAGTGGCTAACTGTACCAACCATGGCTTGGTTTGTTTTTTTGGCTATAGCTTACACTTATCCACGGTCTTAGGGGCTATATAACTCAAATTTGAACCAGGGTCAATTAAAACAGACACTAGATGGTTGAACATCATACCTTCTATTTCCACCACTGAAGCTTGGTGGTCAGCTTGGTTATTATCCAAGGCTGCATAAATCTACAACACACTCCTTGCCACATCATTAACTGTGGCAACTTCCTGCATGTTATAGACTTTCTGACTGTTTTGTTGTCGGTGTGGACAGTCTCTCAGGAGATGCTCTTCTCCGCAACCCCGACATTTCAGAGGTTCTTTCTTTGGTTTATTAGTCTTCACTGGTATAGGTCCAGAGGTTTTATTTCCGTCCACCGAGGGAAATTTCTGTTGGAGTACACTCCCGGTTGGAAAGTTCATTCGGGGGTTCTTCTTGTAGCTCTTAAATCCTGAGGATTTGATCCCCTTTTTCTGAAATTTCGAACCACTCTTCTGTCTCCAGTCTTCACGAGACTCTGCCCGATGTCCATATTGTTCATGACAATATGTTGCCTTTCGTATAGTGTCTTCTAAGGTCTTTGGCTAGTCAAATTCAATTTGGTTCCGATATTCCTTGGGTAGCCCACTGATGAAGCGTTGTGCCTTCGCCTTCTCTGCTTTGATGTAGGGTAAATATCTCAATAAGTCGAGGAATTTGTTGACATATTCCTCTATAGTGAGTTGCCCCAGTTTGAGTTCATAAAACTCTTTAGCCTTCTCGTCGAAATATCTTTTCGACAAATAATTCTTCCAAAAGTACTTCTCAAACCGTTTCCAAGACAGGTCCTCCTCGCAGACCGATTTCATATTCTTAAGATCTTCCCACCAGATTGAAGCCTTTCCGTTTAGATTGAAAGTGGCCACTCGAGCCTTCAATTTTTCTGAAAAATCATGGACTCTGAAATATTTCTTTAGTCCAAGTAGCCAAGCCTTAGCTTCCTCTCCCTTCTTTATCTCACTGTCGAAGGAGGGAGGTTTGGCCTTTCTGAATTCCTCAAATTTATGACTCTTGGAAGTCTTTTGCTTCTTTTGTTTTCTTTGAGAATAGGAACTGGTCCTGCTGTTGGAAGAGACTTCTGAATCACCAGCTTCCTTCTCTATGGAATCATCTGGCTCTAGTCCCTTACCTCTGGGGTGAACCTTTCTTGAGGTTCTCCTCTTAGTATGGCCATTGATACGACCATGTTTATGCACTTTGGGTTCATGCTGCATTTGTCACTGTAAGTCGGATAAGCTCTGCAGTAACACTGAATTAATTTCAGTTTGTTTTTCTTGTTCCTTCATCATCCTTTCATTGTCGGCCTTGCAGCTTTGCAACTCAACCATGAGACTCCTCACAGTCTCGGCTAGGTCTGGAGGGGTTCCTATTTCTCTTCTTTTGTCAGAATCTTCATCTCCATTGTGGGAGCCTTCTCCCATCTCTTGGTGAGTCACCATTCTCTACATCTGTAAATTCCCGCGGCTGATCGTCCGCTTAGGTGAAAAGACAAACACTGATTTTTAGTCAAGAGTTAGATATATTTTTATAATCTGCACATAATTTATAACTCTTTCACATGCATACACAGTCAGGTTCTCGTTTCCAAGTTTTCAATCTTGGACAAGAGGGTTACGTTA
Source organism: Picea engelmannii (assembly GCA_009831015.1). Lineage (NCBI taxonomy): Eukaryota > Viridiplantae > Streptophyta > Pinopsida > Pinales > Pinaceae > Picea > Picea engelmannii. The sequence continues at coordinate 169,055 of ML780500.1, read as the reverse complement.
GGGGGTTACTCTTTGTAGGAGTACTTCGAACGGAGCTTATGCACGACTCGTGCATGAGCCCAATCAGGCTGGGTGTTGTAACCATGCTCTGATACCACTTTGTCACATACCCACTACCTAAATCAAATTTTTTTGGTCTTCTGCCGAATCAGAAGCCCTAAACATCCATGGAGTACTAGCGTAAGCTGGCTCTTTCTCTCTCTCCACTCCCATGTGGTCGCAGGTCATGATCACAGTCCAAATAAACACAATACCTCTTTCATATTTCATGCCTTGGCACTATAGTAATGTCGAGTCGTTTGACTTGGCAACCGCCGAACCCTGACAGGGCTAGCGATCGGCCAATGGGAACGAATCCCTACAGGGTTAGCGAATGGCTACTAGGAACAACTCCCAACAGGTCCAGTGAATAGCCAATGAGAAACGGCCCCGTTGTGCAGTTAAGTGGAATACAACTGGCAGAGAGGGAAACGCGACATGGTAGTCGACATGACAGGAGGGGCCCCACTTCACATGCCACACTATTCCGGAACCTGAGATTTCCCGAAGGAATCTTGTCCGTCCATCGGGGCTTACCCACATCATATTGTCTCGACATTATGGATCAGGATTTGTCAAGGAAAAAGCCCGAGTGTTTGTCAGTGGAACTCCCGAATCCATGATCCCCGATTTCCCGAAACAGTTAATCTCTCAACACGTTACCTCCTTAAATCAGACGGTCCACAACTGCTCCGGGGTTTTGTTTCAGGATTAATCCGTAAGTGCGGACATGAATCGATCTCCCTAGATCCACCTGGATCTAGAACAAAACAGGATAGAATACTACTCTTTCCCTAGATCTAGCCTATTGAGTGAACTAAGAGATAAGGGTTATGGACATACCTTATGAACGCTTTCCTTAGATATCTGTTGTTCCAAGCTTCGCTCCAATGCTTTTACACCGTTCAGATCACAACAGCACAAACCAATCAGAGTAAAGGTAGATTAATATATTCAATAGCTAATCTATACATGTGATCAAGGAATCATGTAATAAAGTGACATCATCTTTATGGGAAAGGGACATATTACTGTATTGAATTAATTGAAAGTGAAACTTACAACCTGAGCCTTGATGTCGTAGGTCTCCTTTCGATGGCTCCTAGCTCTGACACACACACTTGCTCATGCATGAAGAAAATCAACCACTTGTGATGACTTTGCTGTAGTCTCTTGCTGCTGTAGCATCAGTCCTTCATACAGGCTTCCAACAATTCTCCAATCAATCTCTTGCTAGCTTGCTTTTTGTAACTTTTTCCATGAGCAATCTCCTCAATATATAGGAGAATATAACTTAGTTACTTGGATAGAAAATGATCCCAAGATATCTGGAATGCCAGTACTTGAACAACCATTTGCTAGCCAACTCATTCTTCTCGAAGATTCCCTTCTAGAAGGCTCAAGAACTTCATCTTTTTCCCCTTTAAGAAGATGTTTGCACCCTAGCCTTTGTTACAGTGAGAACTATTCGCACCCTAGCTTGAGGCAGCCTGCGAGAATCAGGCATTCTCGTAGGCAAGTGTATAGGCAGCCTGCAAACTCCTTGAAAAATATAGTTTCTGGAAGCAGACAGTTGCAACTTTTCTCAGGAAAGTATTCTTATTGAAGAGCTTGATTTTTCTATCATCATGACATCATCATAACATTATCATGATGACCAAAATTGTGGATAACAGGTTTCCACCCTGGATAGTCCCGATCCCTTGTCATCAAGAATCCTGATCTTGCGATTCCCGATTTCCCATAATGGGAGATCTCACAACGCATGGCCTCCGTCAATCAGATGGCTCCGACCTATCCCAGGGTTTCCACAATGGAAATTTCTGATCTCTTGTCAACAGGAATCCTGATTCCGTGATTCCCAATTTCCCGGAATGGGAGATCTTGCGACAAGTGGCCTCCGTTGCTCGGACAACTTAGATCTATCCCGGGGTTTCCACAATGGAAAGTCCCGAACCCTTGTCAAAAGAAATCTCGATTCCACGATTCCCGATTTCCTGGAATGGAAGATCTTACGACACGTGGCCTCTGTTGATCGGACAGCTTAGATATGCTCCGGGGTTTTTCGCCCCTATACCTTGGGGTCTTAACCCTCGGGTAAGTCCTGATCGATCCAATGACTGTCGGGTTTTTCAGCCGAGATCTGAAGGCTCGGATAGATTTCTAACTTGTGGGCTCTCCCATGACTTCCTGAACATGGAAAGATCCACGGTATGGATACTCTCATGGACCTTGGGGATCTACGGTCCTAAACTCTTTTCTACCCACGAAGACACAGGAAATCTAAGTGGTAAGGCATTTAACGCCCTACTTTCTCCTACCAATCTAACGGTCGAGTGTGATCGTAGATTTCCCGATGGAATCTCGTCCATCGATCAACACCTATCAAGGTTAAGGCACTTAACACTCCATCTTCTCCTTCCGATATGACGGTCATGAGTGACCACAGGTATCTCGATGGAATCTCATCCGTCGATTCGATATTCCATCCTTATGCTTCCATCTCGGGTTTTCAAGAGGATCGTTTCTCCTCATGCAGGGTTACTAAGGCTTTATGCCTTCACATTTACTTTCCGGGTTCTTGATGGGCTTTTCAAGGAGGGTATCTCTATGGGGAGATTTACTCATGGTATTATCTAAGGAAGATAAGGGTATCGTCCACCCGAAAACCAAACGTGAAGTCTGAATTAGGTCAGTATGCACACAAATAACGAATTCATGAGGAAATAAACCATACGTAGTCCTTCCATATAATTATACCACTACTAGAACTGATCAAAACACCATACAGTCATTCTTATAATGAAATCATTCACAGTTTCACAACTTATGAGCATAATTATCAGAATAAACATATATATATATATATATATTTCAAGATGCCAGAGGAAAAACACTTATCAGAAATAACACCAGGGGTCAAGCAACTACTGAGAGGGGTGCTCGTTTCCACCCAACCGTAGGCTTAGCGAATCCCAATGGATTTACCACTAGCCACCCTCGAGCTGAGACCACGATGTTGTGAGACTACGTCTCCATTTTCCAGTGACCGGGAGTGAAGGTTGCAATCCTTCTTCTCTGCTATCACTCACTATGCGTAATGACATAGTTCTCCCCTCGCGTCTACCCCCCCAATCACTTCTACCCTACGCCTTATCCTCTTGCGAGGTTGCGTGTGGCGTGATTACCCTCGCGCTGGTCAGGATCGATGAATCTATGGATGGGTGGTTCACCTCCCATCCCTCATTAAGACATCTACCTACCAGCCTACGAGACATTTAATTCGGGGCCAGTGAGCCGCTTTTGGTTCTCCAGGCCAGTGGAGTCCAAATATGGTATTAATTCTCGGTGGAAGTTAACGCCACCTTTCCAGGTGCCTTCCACCACCATCATGGTCTCTTTTTCTGCACATCCCCTCTCAGCAGTCCTGCAATAAAATTCATAATGTTATTCACATTCATTGACCTTTTCCTCAAGGTCCATTTACATCACATATTCACATTTATGAGTTTTCCATAGTTCTTGGCCAGTCCTGTTATTTTTACAAACTGGGGGAAAAAAGGTGTTACACTCTGATACCAATTGTTGGACAACTGAGTGGGGGGGTGAATTAGTTGTTACTAAGCTTAAACAATTATGCTTATTTTAAACTCTTTACACAACATTTAATGACAGTCACAATAATGCAGGGAAGTAAGCAATAGAACATTCAGCATTAGCCACACATATGAGATACATAGACAAATATTTCATGAGGAAACCCATACAGGGTAAAAAGCTCTTCTTCCTTATATGATAAGTAATCTTTACATTCTTTACATTATCATACATATGAGAACCAACTCATAATGAGGCTACAACCTCTGTTTTGAAAGCTGCTACTTGCTAAGAGCACCAACTCTCTGGCTTCTCTAGCACCAACTAGAAGGAAGCACCAACTAGAAGGAAGCACCAACTCCCCGATTTCTCTAGCACCAACTAGAAGGAAGCACCAACTCCCCGATTTCTCTAGCACCAACTAGAAGGAAGCACCAACTCCCTGGTTTCTCTAGCACAAACTAGAAGGAAGCTACAACTCCCTGTGTTCAAGAACCCACTTGAACCTCTGAGGAAAACAATCCTCCCTAGCACCTCCCTACCACCTTGAAATATAATTTTTTGCTAATGAAACTTATTACAGTGATACAATATTTATCATTGGCTTACCAGACTTATCACTGTTTTGTTAAGCTTCTCTGCTCTCCTATATCAGTGTCTCTCTATATGCATCTTCTTGGGATTTCTGATCTTTTGTTTTTCTCTACAAGATCACCTCAGCCTTCCTTTAGTGTCTTACTGTCTTGCTCCACACATTCCTTGTGCTTTATGTGCTTCTACCTTTTATGCTCTATGCGCCATGTCCATACAATGCTCCATTCCTCTTCTCTATATTTCAGTTGTTTCTCACTCCTCCTTCTACACTCTTGAATCCTTCTCAGCAACAGAAACACCCATCTCTTCTCTATTCTGCATACTTATAATCTCTGTGCACCTTGTGCATGGTGTCCCTCCATGCTTCTGCATGCTCTCTAATGTCGAATACTCTACCTGTTCATCATGGAAACTCTTCAACTTCTCTGGCGGTTATATTCATCTATCAATTGCCTCTACAAACAGTCTTCATTCCAATGGCATATTCCTAGAGACTCTTCATCTCCTTTGATAATCACATAGAAGTCTCTTTGTGTCCTCTCGCAGGAACCATCAATGGTTTCTAGCAGTTACACTGTAAACCTCCAACGACCGCTTCAACAACTGAATCAACACTGATCGATTAACTGTGAAGAGAAACAATAGCCCTTTGATCATACTTAAATTCACCTACACTTTTGGATGGAGTTCGTAGGGTCTTGCATTTAATTCATATGCCCACTAGCTATGACCGAGCGCTAAATAGAGTTTTAATTTCATGATCTCGCATCTCGGCATTCCTGTGATAGATGATCTCGAAACTCCAAGTAGTGATAGCCGAGACTCTGAGATGGAGCTTAACACCACTAGCTTCTTCCCCTCACATGACGACCGGCTGTGACCACATGCTGTGCCAAAATGCGCTTCATATTTTGCAAACTTATACACTTCATCGATCATGATCAACGGTCGAGATCTCCGATGATCCGACGATCCAGATCTCATCACGATCTCGCATATCATGATTCCTGTGATGAAGAGTCTTGATGCTCCAAGTTGCGATCACCGAGACTCCGAGGTGGACCTTAACTCTATTATCTTCTTCCCTTCACGTGACCACTGATGGTGACCACAAGATGCGCCAAAAGGCGCTTTGTGTTTCGGGAACTTATGAACTTCATCGAGCCTGATCAACGGTCGATATCTCTAATGATCCGACGGTCGAGATCTCATCACAATATTGCATATCACGATTCCTGTGATGAAGGGTCTTGATGCTCCAAGTCGCGAGCGTTGAGACTCCGAGATGGAGCTTAACACCACTAGCTCCTTCCTCTATCTTCTGCAGATGTAACCACTGGCTGTGACCACAGCCTTATTCGAAAATTCATTTTGCACTTTCGCATCTCAGGTATTCTGTGATGAGTCCTCTCGACTCTCCATGTCATAAACTCTGAAATAGGGCTTGGCTTCTCTAGCTCTCGACAATGTGACCACGATATATGACCACTCACCAATAAAATGAGAACTTCGCTCCTTTGAATTTCCAATCAGTGAAATGATGATCTTTCACCATGTGTCCTTTGGATCCAATGATCCACGACTATCCTCGATGGACAGCCAAGATTCCTTCACAGTTTTGGAGAGTTGGATGACTCTTGGTATTATCTGCCTTGCATCGTCACCATATCTAATGGTTATTTGTCCTTCGTAATTACTCCAGATCTTATCGTGATTTCGCCACTTCACGAGCCTTCTTCATGTCTGATCAACCGTCCACAATCCTTGGTGATCTGATGGTCCATATCTTTTCGTGATCTCTCATATCATGAGTTTGAACCTCTTTCCTTTGGATTTCTCGATCTACAAAACTCCGAAACAAAACCTTTGTCATTCACCATGTGTCCTTCTTGAATCAACTGTCAATATTTTTATCGCAATTTTTCATATCGTGAGTTTGAACCTCTTTCCTTTGGATTTCTCGATCTGTGAAACTTCGAAAACATTTGTCGTGCTTTGACTGTTTTCCTCCTTCTGAGCTTACACCATTGATCTTGCCATTCGATCATTGTTGTTCTTCCTTGCCTACCTGTCTGCTGATCTTCCTTGTCTGCCTGTTTTTCATCATCGCTGTTGTTCTTGCCATCATTGACAAGCACGCTCTTCTTGTAATCATGCCAACATTTATCTCAATGTGTTTCAATCTATCGCGAAACACATGATTCTTAGAGAGCTTCACACAGCTCTGGTTATCACAATGAATAATGGTAGTATCGATCTCATGATCAATTGATTCCAAAAGTTATAGAAGAAATAAGAGAGGTATGTATTCTAGGATTTTGATATATGTGAAGAAAAAAATAGATTAAAAATAATAAACAATATTAATTTAAAAAAAATTATATATTTGAAATATGCATAGTCAACTCTATCTATGTCTATAGTTTCGTCAACAACTAAATTTTTTATCCTATAGAAAAATAACGTCAAAGACAAAGATATAGAGGGATATTCACAAAAATGGAGGTTTTTATCAATTTGGAAACTGAGCCATTAGGTTTGTCATCCTGAACCTAAATCTGAGCCAAACAAGTCATAATACACCTTGTCAATCCTGCCCAAAAAAATTGAATTCAAAATAACACGTGTTCATTCTTAATAGCACGCATGTGCTCTTATAAATCATTTCCTTCTTTATCTCTCTCCTCCCACTCCTATATCTACCCCCCCTCTCTATCTCCCTCTCACTCTCCCTCTCTACTCCCCATGTCTATCTCCCTCTCACTCTCCCTCTATACCCCCCTTATCTGTCTCCCTTTCTCTCCCTCACACTCCTATACATGGTAAGAACTAGACATGGCAAGAATTAGACATCATAAGCCATGGAAAGACCTAGACCTAAACCTTATCTTGACATGTGGCAGAATCTCACACCCACTCCCTCTCTATCCCCCCCTTCTAATCTCTCTTTCTGTCTGTCTCTCTCTCTCTCCCTCCCTCTTCCCCTTTGTGCCTCACTCCCCTGTCTCTTCCACATCTCTTCCACCCTTTCTCTTTCTCCTTGTTGTTAGTCTCAGTCTCTCTTCCCCTCTTTCTCTCTCTCTCCCCCCTCTCTATCTCCCTCTATGTCCCCCCCTTCCTCTCATTTTCTCCCTACTCCCCCTTCTATGTCTCCCTCTTTTCTTCCCTTCCTCTCACTATATCTCTCTCTAACCCCCTTTTTGTCCCCCTCTCCTCCCTCTCACACTCTATCTCTACCCTTCATTTTTGTCTTTCTCTCTCCCCCCCCCTTCTCCCTCTTTTTCTCTACCCCTCCTCTTTGTCTTTCTCTCTCCCCCTCTCAGACTCTCATGTAGTCTCTCTCTCTCTCTCTCTCCCCCATCCTACTATCTATTATATATCTTTCCTACATATACCCCTCTCTCCTACATTTAACTCTCTCTCTACCCCCCTCTCTATTTTCCTCTCTGTCCCTCTCACATTCTCAAACACTCTCTCTACTTCCCTTCTATGTATTTCTCTCTCTCCCCCCTACACACACTTTCTACCCCCCTATATTTCTTCCTCTCTCTCCCTCCCACACTCTAACACACTCACGCTCTACCTCCCCTCCTTGTCTTCCTCTTTCTCCCTCCCACACTTTCTATCCCCCCCTCTATATCTTCCTCTCTCTCTCTCCCACTCTATCTCACACACACTTTATATCCCCCCTCTATGTCTTCCTCTCTCTCCTTCCCATGCTCTAACACACTCACTCTCTACCTCCATCCTTTTTCTACCTCTCTCTACCTCCCCTCTTTTTCTACCTCTCTCTCCCTCCCACACTCTCACACACACACTTTATACCCCCCCTCTTTGTCTTCCTCTCTCTCCATCCCACACTCTAACACACTCCCTCTCTACCTCCCCTTTTTTTCTTCCTCTCTCTTCCTCCCACACTCTCTCACTATATCAACAGTGGTACATTGAAAGGAAAGGCATGGTAAGGCAAGAAATTCCCTTAACCTAGACCTGAGAAGAAATGTCAAGACCTAGACATAGACCTATACCTACACATAGACCTATACTTAGACCATGAACTAGACCTAGAATTTTCCTTTCCATGCCTCACACTCTCACATACAAACCCTCTCTATATTCCCCCTCTTCAACTCTCTCCCTCTCTCTCTCTCCATCCATCTATTTCTCTCCTTCCTCCCTCCCCCTCTTTCCGTCCACCCCTGCCTCTCTCTCCCCCCCTCCTTCCCTCCTCATCTCTCTATTTCTCTTTCCCCCTCCCTCCCCCTATACTTCCCCCCCACATCTCTCTCTCTCTCTCTCTCTCTCTCTCTCTCCTTGTTGTTAGTCTCACTTGAACTATCTCTCTATTCCCTTGTTTATCTCCTTCTCATTCTATCTCCCTCTCTATGTCTCTCCATATCACTCTTGACCTCTCTTATTCTCCTCCTATATCTCTGCCTCCCTCCCCTTATTTCTCTATTCCCCTCTCACACTCACACATTCTCTCTCTACCGCCCTCCCTCCCACTATCTCCCCCCCTCCCTCCCACTATCTCTCCTCTCTTTCTCTCCTACATCTACAACATCTTCATCTCTCTCATTGTTTTTAGTCTCACTCTCACTATATCCCCCTCCCTCTCTCCTCTAATCTCCCCCCATTTCTCTCTTTATATCTCTCTACCCCCCCTCCCTCTATCTTGTTGAATTTTCACTATGCTTGGCTCAAGCAAGAGGTTTATTTCATTTTAGTCATGTACTTGAACCATAAACAAATGCAACCACACCATTCACAATTGTTGCAATAACTAAGATCACAAGAAGAAATACCATGTACAACAACACAAGAAATATCCTGGGAAAACCCTTCTCAACAAGGGAGAAAAACCCGACAATCCTTTTCTATATTCTCAACTGAATATCCTCCAACCATGAAACCCTAATGCACAGAAGAGGGTTCTCTACTACCTTGAAACTTGCACCCAAGATATTTGCACAGTTCAACCCTAAAAGTGTACTTGCTGAAAAATTCTGAAATGACAAGTGACTTGTGTGTTTCCTCAATGGGGAAATCACCTTTATTTATACTATACTGGATAGTCCAAAAGTGGTCTCTATTGGAACAATAGGGATGACCTCAATAACTCAAAAATATATTTATTATTACAATAAACATTAATTATCTTTCACATATGGTGGAGATGACATGTACCCTTTACATCACAATTGGGATTACAAGTAAATCTTACTCTAAGACAATATAGAAATCTATCTAAAACATCCAATAGTTCTTATCCACTATGGGCATGTCCACCTATGCTCAGCCATAAGGACATCCTACTCAATAGATCTCTATCTCACTGAGTCCACATGAGAATTATCTAGAGTACCATATAAAGCCTGACTCAAATGAGTCCACAAGGAAGGAGACCACACGTCATAACAACTCAGTCCAAAGTTTGACACACACCCATCACATGGGCATACTCACCCCACATAGGGGTACATATCATTTCATCTCAATCCATAGAGGAACGACACACCCATCTCATGGGAATCCTCATCCCACACAGGGGAACACATCCTCTCATCTCAGTCGAGAGAGTATAGACACACCCATCACATGAGCACACCCAACACATGGGCTCTCTCATAGGTAAAATCAACTCAGTATCAGAGGAGAATGTGTCCTGGAGGATGTCTCACGTAGATTCAATCATCAATACTCCCTCTCATCTAGGGAGGCATTCTCCACTAGACCAAGTCTCTCACGAAGGTACTCAAACTTCATCTTGGCAAGTGGTTTGGTGAATATATCTACAATCTGCTCATGTGTAGGAAGGTACTACATGTGTATTTCTTTCCTATGCACCATGTCTCTGATATAATGATATTTTATCTCAATGTGTTTTGATCTATCATGAAACAAAGGATTCTTAGAGATCTTCACACAACTCTGGTTATCACAATGAATAATGGTACGATCCATCTCATGACCAAATAAATCTATCAGGAGCTTGCGAATCCACACTACTTCATGGAATACCACACTCAATGCTATATACTCTTCTTATGCTATACTCCAAGCCACATATCTATATTTCTTGCTGCACCAGGAAACCATGGCAAACCCCAAGGTAAACCAACAACCAGATGTTCTCTTTTAGTCCACTTCGCTCCCTGCCCAATCTGCATCGACATATCTCTACAAAATCATGTCTACACTAGAGGCATATCTCAGGCCATATCCAAATGTGCCTCATAGATATATCAATATGTGTTTCACTACTATCTGGTGAGTCTATCTTGGCTGACTTATGAATCATGAATCCCTCTGACTACTCGATGTAAACTTCTTCCTCAATGTCACCATTGAGAAAGGTTGTATTTTCATCCATCTGATGTAGTTTCCAACCCATAGATGCAACTAGTGAAATGATAGTACATATGGAAGTGTATCGGGCTATAGGAGAAAATGTCTGCTCATAATCAATTCCCTTCACATATGAGAATCCTCTAGCTACAAATATTTCTTTGTATTTCTTGACCCTTCCATCAACTTCATGCTTGATCTTATAGATCCACTTGGAAGTCACTACAAACTTCCCTTCTAGTCTTGGAACTATATCCCACACATCATTCTTCATGATGGACTGATACCCTTTTTCCATGTCATCTTGCCATACCTTCTGACCTGATGCTTCTCCATGACAAGAAGGCTCATGGCTGAAAAATAGCTCAAAAATCTCTTTGGTCTCCTACTCTCTCAGAAAGTTCCTTGAGGAGATGCATGTTCCTCTACCTCCTATAGAGTTTGTCGAGCCCATGAATTTCTTTTATGACCTACTGCAATGTCTCTAGGAACATCAATTAGAGCAATTGGATCAACTAGAAAAATGGTATCAATTAGAACAATGGTTGTCTCCCTCTGACATGTTGAAGGGGGAGATGGTACTGGTTCATTGTCAATATCCATATGAGATTATTTGGATATTATAAAGGCTATCTCCTCCTCAAATATGACATCTTTTCTCACCTCAATCTGTTTATGACCAGGGATGTAGATTCAATATGCCTTTGAAGATTCATTGTATCCCACAAATGTACCCTTTCGACATGAGGGGTCTAGCTTAGATCTCTTCTCTTTGGGTACATGAAAGTATACTGGACACCCAAATATCCTGAAGTGTCCAATATTATGCTTCTCTCTGGTGAAGGCTTCTTCAGGAGTTATGTTCTTCAAAATCTGGCGAGGACTCTTGTTTTAAACATATACTATTGTCATGCATGCTTCTACCCACAAAATCATAGGTAGTCTCTGATCATGTATCATTGCTTTGGTTTCCTCAATGATGGTTATGTTCTTCCTCTCTTCAACCTTATTTTGTTGAGGGTTTTAAGTAACTGTGTACTCCCTCTTGATCCATGCTTAAATACATAAATTATTGAAATCCTTGGGGGTATATTCTCCTTCATTATTTGATCTTAGTACCTTGATATTTATTCTAGTCAAGTTCTCAACCTAAGCTTTAAATTCTTCAAATATTGCAAGGACTCCATCCTTGGTCTTCAAGAAATAAATCTAAGTTTTTTGAGAGTCATCTTTTGTGATGAGTACATAGTACAAATATCCATTCAGGGAGGCAACAATCATTATCCCACACACATATGAATGTATCAAGTCCAATATTTCCTTGGATCTATTGTCACCTCTCAAGAAGGAACCCTTGACATTATTTCCAAGGGAACAGCCTCTGCAAACACCTTTATGTTGAATTTGTATCTTTGGAAGGTATGTTACCATTTTCCCTAGAGATGGAAGGCTCTATAATGAATGTGAGCAAGTCTCCTATGCCATAGCTCACTCAAGATTATAGTATCATGTAACATGGCCTAGATTGGACGGATAGTCAACCTGTATAAGTTATTTTCTCGAACACCAATTACTCTCACAAAATGTATATGTGAGTCCTTATTCCATGCAAGAAATTTTCCTTCAGAAAAGGTAACCTTGTAGACTTTATCTTCTAAAGCATAAATGGAGACAAGGTTCATATTCATCCAAGGTACAGATAGTACCTCACTTAACTGAAGAGGTATGTCAGAATCTAGTTGGAATGTAGAAGTTCCAATTATATCTGGAATTGTCTCCAAGTACAACATGTAGATTGGTTTCTTTCTCAATAAGATCTGTTAAATGATCTCCATATCCAATCATGTGCTTGGAGGCACCACTGTCAATTAACCAAATATCATTATTAGTAGGAACTATACCTGAGAGTACTTAAATGAATAAGAAGGTTTCTTCTTTGATGTATTCATTTCTCTAAAGTCTTGGCTTCCGAGAACTGAATTTGCTTGATCCAGCAAGCTTATCTTCCATCATAGTAATGTTCATCATATTTTAAGATTCTTCACAAACCCTTACCAACTGGGCTAGGAAACCTAACAGCTAGGATAGGAGAGAGATATTAGGTTTTGTTGGGATTTTGACTACCAAAACTAAGCCTTGAAAGTCAGAGGAACACTAGTGAGATGAAAATCTCCTTAGAAAACCCTAAATCTGAATTTTATGCAGAAAATTGTGAAACCTTAGAAACCCTAGGGCCAAAAATCCAAAAATTCTCGGAATTGAAATATGAGAGTTGATGGAGGTGCGCTGAGGGAGTCCATACACGCCTATGAAATTTTTATCCCCAACATTTCAATATTAAGTTCTAGAACAACCAAAAAGGAGAGGGTCATACAGATTTCTGGAAACCCTAGGAGGGTCATACGGTTCTACAGAAGAGAGAGGACGACTGCTAGAAGCTTGTGCAATGGATTCTTCAAGACCTATGCTCAGATACCATGTTGAATTTTTACTATGCTTGGCTCAAGAAAGAGGTTTATTTCATTTTAGTCATGAAATTGAACAATAAACAAATGAAGCTACACCATTCACAATTGTTGCAATAACCAAGATCAAAAGAAGAAATACCATCCACAAGAACACAAGAAATATCCTGGGAAAACCCTTCTAAACAAGGGAGAAAAATCCAACAATCCTTTTCAATATTCTCAAGAGAATATCCTCCAACCATGAAACCCTAATGCACACAAGAGGGTTCTCTACTACCTTGAGACTTGCACCCAAGAGAGGTGCTCACTTCAGCCATAAAAGTGTACTTTCAAAAATTCTGACATGACAAGTGACTTGTGTGTTTCCTCAATGGGGAAATCACCTTTATTTACAATAGACTAGACATACCAAAAGTGGTGTCTATTGGCACAACATGGATGACCTCAATAACTCAGAAATATAAATATTATTACAATAAACATTAATTATCTTTCACATATGGTGGAGCTGAACTATACCCTTTACATCGCAATTAGGGTTACAGGTAAATCTTACTCTCAGAAAATATAGCAAGGGATCTCACACATCCACTAGTTCTCAGCCACTAGGGGCACACCCACTTGTGCTCAGCCACAGGGACATCCTACTCAATAGATCTCTATCTCACTAATTCCACAAGAGAATCATCTGGAGTACCATCTCAAGCATGACTCAACTGAGTCCATAAGGCAGGAGACCACACGTCATAACAAATCAGTCCAGTTTCTGATGCACACCCATCACATGGGAATATTAATCCCCACACAGGGGTACACATCATTTCATCTCAATCTAGAGAGGAATGGCACACCCATCTCATGGGAATCCCCACCCCAAATAGGGGTTCACATTGTCTCATCTCAGTCTAGAGAGGAATGACACACCCATCACATGGGAACACCCAACACATGGGCTCTCTCATAGGTAGACTCAACTCAGTCTCAGAGGAGAACATGTCCTAGAGGATGTCTCACAAAGCTGCAATCATCAACATATCTCCCCTCTTCCTCCCCCAATCAGTATTACTCTCTCTCCATCCCCTATCTCTCTCTCCCCCTAACTCTCTCTCCTATACTCTCCCACCATTTCTCTCTTTATATCTCTCTACCCCCCATTCCCTCTATCTCCCCCCTTCCACTGACAATCAATATCACTCTCTATTCACCCCCTCCTCCCTCCCTCTCTCTCCCCCCCTCCCTCCAACTATTTCTCTCTTATATTTATCTAATACATCTACCCCTCCCCACTATCTCCCCCCCCTTTCCTCTCACTCTCTCTCTACCTACTCTCTTAGTCTCCCTCTCCCTCCCTCTCACACACTCAAACACTCCTTTTCCAACCCCCCTCTCTTTATTTCTCTTTCCCCCCTCTCACACTCACAAATTCTCTCTACCCCCCTCCACCATCTATCTCTTGCCAACCCTCCCACTATCTCTCCTCTCTTTCTCTCCTACATATACCACCTCTTTCTCTCTCTCCTTGTTGTTAGTCTCACTCTCACTATATCCCCCTCCCTCTCTCTCCTCTACTCTCCCCCCATTTCTCTCTTTATATCTCTCTACCCCACCATCCCTCTATATCCCCCCTTCCTCTCATTCTCTCTATAACCCTCCTCCCTCCCTCTCTCTCTCCCCCCGTCCTCCCTCCCTCCCTCTCTCGCTACCATCACCTAGACCCCCCTAGCTCCATCTAAGCCTACACAAAACCTATGCTCTACCCTTAACCACATCCACACCCAAGACCTAAGTGCAATATGCCTATACGTCTTGTTTTATAATGATATTTTATGGATATGACCATTCACCTATGATTTGATAGTTATTTCACATGGTTTAATGATGATTAAGGTACGTTGATTCTTCCTTTTTATTTTAATATAAGCATAATATTTTAGTGGATTTGATAGTCTTTATTCACAATAAATGTTTGAATCCCTCTCTATATCCACCCTCTTTGAATCTCTCCTTATATATCTCTCTCCATCCATCTATTTCTCTCCCTCCTCCCTCCCTCTCTTCCC
>ML780500.1:121713-153899 GCA_009831015.1 Picea engelmannii | reverse complement strand
CTCTTCCTCCTCCAAGTCTCATCCTCTCTCTCTGTCTCTCTCCCCCTTCCTCTTCTCCTTTGTCCCTCCCTCCCACTATCTCTACTATATTTCTCTCCTACATCTACCACCTCTTTCTCTCTCTCCTTTTTGTTAGTCTCAATATCACTCTCTATCCCACCTCTCTCTCTCTACCACCCTTGTTGGTCTTTCTCTCCCACCTTGTCACACTCTCAAACAATCCATATTTACCCCCTTCTCTCTTTACCTCTTGCATATAACCCTCGCTCTCTCACTCCCTGTATCCCCTTCCCTCTCTCTTCCCAAATCTCCCTGCCTTTCTCTCTTTTAATCTATCTAACCCCTCCCCTCACTCTCTCACTCTCTAACCCCCTCTCTATCTCTATGTTCCTCACTCTCTTTTTCTTCCCCTCTCCCCCTCTCATAATATCTTTCATCCTCTCTCTGCACCCCCTTGTTGGAGATACTTCACAAACACCTAGGATTTATTTTTCCTAAGTTTTTCCCAATGTTTGTTAGTCATTATTAAGTCTCCTATAGTTTAGAGATAATATTCCTCTAGGAGAATATTCTCTTCAGTTCACACTTCAATTTGATCAGTTGAGTGGATTCTAGATGCCACATTGGGATCAACACCATGAATCATTGGTATCATCACAAAATAATGCGCATTGTCCTTGGTATTATCACCATACTAGAGAATTACTCATGATTCCCTAATTATATCCTCCTAACTTCACTCTATTTCTATCAATTTACTGAATACTGAGAGACTAGTTAACTTAGAGTAGGTGGAAGTTCACTCCTGTAACTACCTGAGAGCCTAGAATAGGTGGAATGTTACTCCTGTAATTACTGGTGTGTATCCAAATAACTCTAGACCACCACTATGGTGCATTGTCTTCTCACCCAGTGTGCATTAGTTGAGTTATACAAAGTATATCATGTGTAAATTATTCATTCATTTGGTTAATGAAAATTCTTCCATTATTTGTCTTTTGCTTCTCTTTTCTCATATTTTCTATGCAAATTGTGTATTCCATTTTCTATCTATATATATTATGTGTAGGTTAAACACATTTACATGGTATTAGATATAACAAAATACTAGGGAAAAGACACCAAATTATTTTTGCAGGTACCGAAGATTGAAGACAATGGAAAAATGGAATTTCCAAAAGAATTCATTCTTACACTGTACAATTTCTTTGCATGGAAGGAGAATATTAAAATACATATTCAGGGAAGAGGGTTATATAGGTTAACCATGAATACAAAAACCAAACCAACATCAACCATAGAAAAATCCAAGTATCTAAATCAAATGGATGAAGCATTTGGAACTATTTGCAGTATCATTTCTCCTGAACTCCTATTTCACATATCCTCTTGTAAAACCCCCAATGAAGTCTAGACCACCATGGAAGGGAATTTGGAAAAGAGGATGAGATGAGGGGAGACATGCTCGAGGTGTAATTTCTCACTTTGGATCCAAAAACCTTCGACAATATCCAATATTTCTTTACCAAATATGAGGATTTATTTTCGTAACTCAAGGCTTGCGGGGTTGATAAATATAAGGAAGAGAAAAAAAATGGTTCTTACCATTCTCTCCAAACTTGGTCTATAATACTCATTGTTTTTATCTACATTTAATTTAGTTGGGCTCGCTTGGATCCACCTGAATGATTCCCTCTCTTGAGGCCTTTATCGAGTCTTTGAAACAAGAGTAGAACAAGCTCACCAATATTGGAAAAATCAAAGGCCGAAAGGTGCATGCACTTACTCTACAAGATGTTAGAGGTCACCAATATCAGAAATATAAAGACAAATACAAAAGGAAATCACATTCAAATCCAAAGAAGGAAGGGTACTCAAAACCCTTCAACGATGCCTCTAGATCGAAAGGTGGAAAGGGAAGAAAAGGGGAGAAATGCACTTACTTACATAAATGATTCCATTTAGAATCCTCATGTATGAAAAAAAATATAGATCAAATGGCCCAAATAATTCATCAAAACAACCTTGGATATCACATCCCCGAGGGTGCCAAGAAAAATAAGATAGAAGATAAAAAACCTAAAAAAGGCAATTCTAGCCATGCTTTGATTTCCATAAGCTCCTGTCTCGATGCTTGGATCATAGATTTAGGTGCATAACACCACATGGAAGCCAAAAAAGAAGTCTATTCTTCATTGGTTTCATGCAAAGGTCCTACTATTTTGGTGGGGGACAATTCTCCAATCGAGGTCACCAACAAATGAAGAATTGAACTCACAAATGAAAGCTTTGAGAATGTGCTACATGTTCCCAAACTTTCCTTCAATATTCTCTCCATGTATCAGATGAAAAACTTTGGCACCGAAAAGAGAGTCATATTCACACCTGATGCAGTGGATATCTATGACATGCAAACCAATTCCAAGGTTGCTATTGGTGAGGTAAATCATCAATCTAGACTGAATACACATTTTATGAATTTATTGAACTAGATTTTGCATTACTACTTACCCATGCTGATGAAAGTATTAGGATATGGCACGAAAGGTTAGAGAATTTAAATTTCAGATATATGAAACATATTAGCAAGAAGGGAATGGTTGATGTTCTACCTGACATCTACTTCTCCAAAGGAATTTGTGAGGGATGTGTTCTTGGAAAACACCCTCAAGAGAAATTCAACAAAGGAAAGACTCAGAAGGATTCCTTTCCTTTAGATATGATCCATAGTGACTTCATGGGCCCTTTTCCACATCCATCAATCACTAAAGAAAGGTACATGCTCATTTTTTTTGATGATTTCTCATGCTTCACCTGGATTTTATTTCTCAGGAAAACATCAGAGATCTTTCAACACCTCAAAGATTTCAAAGCCATTATTGAGAAACATTCAGGAAATAAAATCAAAGTCCTCCGAATAGATAATGAGGGAGAGTATGTCAACCATAATATACATAATATTTTTCATGAGGTCAAAATTCAGTTGCAACACACGGTTCCCTATACTCCACAACAAAACGGAGTTACTGAGCAAAAAAATAGATCTCTAAAAGAGATGGAATCTTGCATGCTACATGCAAATTCACTTCCACAAAGATTATGGGTTGAAGCACTTAATTGTGAAAACTACATCCAAAACATATCTCCCCATAGATCTATCAAGGATAAGACCCCCTACGAGGATTGGAGTGGCCTCAAATTGGAGTGACCCACTTCCATATTTTTGGTTCACATGCATGGGCCATGATTCTCTCTAAGAAGATAAAAGAACTCGATCCACAAAGAACACAGTGTATATTTTTTGGATACCCCGACGGTGTGAAAGGATACAGACTCATTTATCTTTCCTCAGACTGGTTCATCATTGAGTGAAGTGTCCAATTCGAGGAAAGTGTCTCGCATGTACCTCAACAACCACATGCAAACACTTTTGTTCTTCCACCTGTTCAAGATGATGAGCATGCACATACTGAATCTTCTTTAGATGAGAGTTATGATTCATAGGATTCAAATGATCCAGATACAAATTTAGTATAGTTAGATGCATAGTCAGTGCATGCAGATGTAGATACAGAGTTGGAGCAGAGGCCCAAGTTGGCCAAGACTACTCTTTAGGATGCATGGGATAATTTTGGGGATCCAGATGATACTAGGAGGAATAAATATTATTTTGAGGAGCCTCCTCTTGCACTCACTGCCACTCAAATGATGCCACCCATGCATATTTTCTTAGTTTAGTATTCAGATCCACAGTCCTATGGCAAGGATGATGGAAATCCCTTTTGGGAATCCACCATGCAGGAAGAGTACAACTCCCTCCTCGAGAACTATACTTGGGGTCTGGTTCCCCTTCCTTCAAGAAGAAAACTTGTCAGGTGCAGATGGGTCTATAGACCAAGAGTGTAGTGGATGGACATGTTAGCATATACAAAGCTAAGCTAGTTTCCAATGGATTTCAATAGGTGCATGGAATTGACTATGATGAGACCTTTGCTCCAATAGAAAATATGGATTCCATATGTTTGGCACTTTCCATTTTAGTATCCAAGGGATGGGAAGTCCATCAGATGGATGTGAAGAGTGCATTTCTTCATGGTGATATCTATGAGGAGATCGATATGGAGCAGGCCTAGTGATTTGTGCAAGATTTATTTTTGGTCTATCAACTGAAGAAGTATCTTTATGGTCTCAAGCAGGGCATGAGGACATTCTATTCAAATATGGACTCCTACCCGTTTTCATAGAACTTTGTACATTATAAGTTAGACCCGAATTTTTACATGCTCAATATGGTAGATTCACTTCTACTCCTAGTTTTGTATGTTGATGATTTGTTGACCACTAGTTTCTCAACTTCAATGATTGATGCAATCAAGAGGATTCTACATGACAAGTTCTTGATGATGGACATGGGTCCACTACATTTCTTCATTGGACTCAAGATCAGTCAGGATGCATCAGGCATCAAACTGTCTCAGGCCAAGTATGCACAAGATCCCCTTGAGATATTTAACATGATAGACTTCAATTCTGCGCCAAACTATTTCCTATTAGGAGTCAGACTTGAGGATGGAGGGGATACTCCATTGGTTGAAATCACACTATACAAACAAATAGTGGGGATCTTGTTGTATCTCACACACTCCAGACTAGACCTCTCCTATGTAGTTGGAGTAGTTTTAAGGTTCATGCAAGAGCCGCATGAGATACATTGGAATATACAAATCATATCCTTTGATACATACATGGAACCATCACCTTTGGGATTCACTATGTAGAAGACTCTACATTGGACCTCATCGGGTTCACTGATTCTGACTGGGATGGTGATAACATTGATCGCAAGGCCACATTTGGCTACTCACTCAGTCTTGGTTCTAGGCCTATCTGTTGGTCGAGAAAGAAGCATGCTACTATTTATCTATCTTCAGCTGAGGAAGAGTACAGAGGGGTAGTTAAGATAACCATTTAGGCTATGTGGCTACAAATGTTTTTCACTGATTTGGGAATTCAGTTTCATCGACTGATCATCATCTGGTGTGACAACCAGAGAACTCTGAAGTTCTACAAATATCCAATTCAGACGTAGCAGATGAAGCACATAGAGATCCACATGCACTACATTCAGGACTTACTACACGATGGGATCATCGACCTATATTTCTGTCCTTTATCAAAACAAATTGTAGACATCTTCACCAAGATCTTCACTGAGGAGAAGTTTCATTCTCTATGTAGTTGTCTTGGAGTGAAGGACATAGTTTCCTAGAAAATGTTGGTTCTTTTGTTTTTACATACATTGTACTTTGAGGGGGGTGGGGGGGGATGGTTTCCCATGAGGTTTTCTCCATTTCCTCTTTTATTTCAGTGTATATTTTGTATCTAGGTACCTAACATGGTCTCATTTCCAGGACCGATTCTTTATTTTCACCATAGTGATGTTTAGAGGGGGTGTTGGAGATACTTCAAAAACACTTAGGATTTATTTTTCCTAAGGTTTTCCCTATGTTTATTAGTCATTATTCAATATCCTATAGTTTAGGGAGAATATTCCTCTAGGAAAATATTCTCTTCAGTTCACACTTCAGTTTGATCAGTTGAGTGGAGTCTAGAAGCCACATTGGGATCATCACCATGCATCAATGGGATCATCACTAGCTAATGTGCATTGTCCTTGGGATTATCACCAAAATAGCACATTAATGATGATTCCCAGATCTCCTCCTCAGTTCCCTCTATTTCATTCAGTTAACTGAAGACTAAGAGACTAGTTAACTCATACTAGGTGGAAGTTCACTCCCATAACTTCCTGAGAGACTAGACTAGGTGGCAGTTTACTACCATAACTGCTGGTGTGTGTCCAGATCACTCTAGAAAACCACTATGGTGCATTATATTTCCCCCCAATGTGCATTAGTTGAGTTATACATATTATATCATGTGTAAATTATTCATTCATTTGGTTAATGAGAATCCTTACATTCTTTCTCTCCTACTTCTCTTTTCTCATATTTTCTCTACAAATTGTGTCTGTCATTTGCTATATAGATATATTTTGTGTAGGTTCAACACATTTACACCCCCTCCCTACATCATAAGGAAAGAAATGGCCTTGAACTAGACATGTCAAGACCTAGAACTAAACCTAGACATAGAAATACCTAGACATGGAAAGACCTGGAGCATGACCTAAACCTATACGATGACCATGACATAGACCTAGACCATGACCTAGACCATGACATAGAGATAGAGATATATCTATACGATGACCAAGATCTTGATGTAGACCATGACCTATACCCCCCTAGATCCACCTAAGCCTAGGGATAAATTATACTCAACCCTTAACCCCCTCTACACTTGAGCCCTGAGTGCACTATGCATATATATTTTTCACAACCCTCACACCCACATCACCCACATATTGGTGCTCTAACCATTGTTCTATCCTTGAAAAAACTTTCAATCCTAACCCCATATCTCTTAGTTGTCTCCATACCCCTATACATATTTATTCATAAATATGTTTGGTCTATAATAAATGTTATATCCATTGCATTATGAGAACACACGTGCTCTTGTGATTTGATAGAGTTGTAGTTGTTTCTCATTTATAATCAGTAGGAATGCATGCATGTTCCTAGAATGTGCATGAATTCTAGGAATGCATGCACATTCCTAGAATGCACACACATTCTAGGAATGAATGTGTGTTCCTACTAAGAATTATTTGGTGCCAAGCACACTCCACTGTCGCATCTATATCAAGGCAGACAAAAATTTCGTGACATCTTCACACAAAACTAGCGTGCACCGAAATGCTTTTCTTATTTTAGTCTTTTTGTTTGATTCAAAGACAATTTTTTTCTATTTCCAAACCATTGTGGGAAAAATTGGAAGACAAATTTGTCAAAGTGGAATTGGAATTGTTGTTTGTATCTTATTTTGTCTACCTGGAATTGGAAGACAAGTTTGTCCAATTGGCACTGTTGTTTTTTTCTTATTGTGTCTTCTTAGAATTGGAAGACAAATTTGTCCGATTGGAATTCTTGTTTTTGTCTTCTTGGAATTGGAAGAAATATTTGTCCAATTGGAATTGTTAGTTGTGTAATACCAAGACAAATTTATCCAACTAGATTAGAATTGGAATTGGCATTGGAAATATTAGTTGTGTCTTCTTTTGTAATGCGAAGAAAAATTTCTCCATTTGGAATTGGAATTGTTAGTTGTTTCCTATTACATACTACAAAGACAAATTTGTGGTGGGGTGTTTAGAAGCCAAATTTTCTCTTTAAACATGGGGAATCAAAGTATTCAAGAGAGAAAGTCCTCAAGAAAAGAGAAATCAATTGAAAAGGTAGAAGATGAAAGAGAAAAGGAAAAGTTATGTATGTCAAAGTGTAGGCTTTCAAAAGAGGGAAATCCAATTTCTAGTGGAATAGGTGCCATTGTTGTCTCTCGTCCATCAACATAAGAAAATCGAAAGAGTTCATTAGAGAGAAATCCAACTAGTATATCATCAATACAACTTGTTGTGGATGACCAGATGATGGAATATTTTCTTGGAGCTAATTTTACAATGGATGAAATTAGAGAAGCAATTGGTGTACAACATTGTGGTGAAGAAGTTTATATGGTGCAATATCTTTTTGGAAATTCAAATTTTCTAGAAAATAGTCAATCCCATGTCCACTCTCCTCCCAGAGTTGATCCTCCAGTGATTGAAGGGGAAAGAACCACAACATTGTTAACTCCATAATAGGGAAGTCAAGAGTGTCAGAATAGGGGTTCATCGTCCCTACCTAGATTGAGCATTGTGAGACAAAGAACTCCTAAATGATTTCAGGTCGATGCAAGTGGTATATAATCACTTGAAGTTAATTTGACTAACCGTAATATTCATTATCACTCTTATAAAATCATTAAAGAATATTTTGAACCAAAATCAGATGCTGCTAAATTTCAGTGATTTTTAGCTTTGTTGAAATATAGAATTTTGACTGTTGTTAGGAGAATTTTATGCATTAAAACAATTAAAACTGTAGAAACAAGTCATAATATTGTTAGAAACCTTGTATATTATTTTCAAAGAATTGGTAATAAATATCATTCTAAAGACCGCAATGCATCCTGATGTGTCTATTCACAATCCATTGCTAGCAAGATCACAAGAAAACATCGTTTTCTACAAAAAAACTCTCACTTATTGAAATGAAATGTCAAGACCCTTAGAAATTATTATAATATATGAGATAGCCTCGACAGAGGTGGCCCAACAAATTTGTGGGCCTTCACTAGTAGGTTACCTCGTTCTGACATGAAGTTAATTGGAGAGGTTAATGGACTAGTTCAGGATTTCTGGCATGAGAACGCTAGGCCTTCTTCCAACCAAAAATATGTACTAAAATTTAGAAGGGGATATAGGGACCATTAACCCCATATTAAACACTTTATTTAAATTACATAGATATAATTGTATGAGAGATTCATAACAATACATAGTGCATTTAGATTGGGCCAAGATATTTCCATAAATGAAAGCCTTTGTATGTTCGAATAATTATTATTTTTAACACATGTTGTAGATATCATATTGAATATGGTTATTATTATCACACACACACATATATTTGTGTTTTTCATAACACCCTTTTATAGGAATTCTTAGTTATATTGTCGTCATCATCATCTAGAAACTTTATTCACAACATCTTGTGTACAAGGATAGAGGATTTTACATTTTATCAAAAAACATGCTTATATGGGACATGCCCTAGGTGTGGTGTAATGAAATTATTGAGAAAGTGCATCCATATAAGCGATGAGTATGAATTGGTAAGGAAGGAGGTTACCTTGAAAATCATTAAATATGTCACATATGATATTGATGGAAGATAGGAAAGAAAAATATACAATTGGTTACATCCCATGTATGAGTTTGTGACTTCATGAAGGACTTCGTTGAAAAGAAAAAAACATTTTTTTTCAGCATGTCCATGTGGCTCGATGGAAGGAAGAACATTTTATAATATGCAAAGATACAATTCCTATTGGTACTATGTTATCGTGGTTTATTTTTCTGAGAACTACACCCTTCAACCGCAAAATGAGATTCAAATCCGATATTATCACTCAAACAAAGTCAACATAATGGTCCATATCACATACAACCATGGACCGGATAGTAATGAACAAAACAAAGTTATATTGAAAGAATATCACTTCTACATAAGTGATGATCGGTGCCATGAATTAGTCTACAGACAACATTTTTTTCAGTTGTTCTACAATCACCATAAGGAGAAGAACATATAGATGGATCAACATTGGATTTGGTCATATGGTTGCGCAGGCCAGTTAAAAATGATCGTGTATTTAAATGGTTGTGTATGTTGCACAAACAACTAAAGGTACCACACATTTGGAACTATTTTTAGTCTAAGCATGGGAAAGGGGAGCATGATGGAGCAGGTACATGCATAAAAAAAGTGTTACGCTGGAAATAAATGAAGTTTATAACTACTTCCCTCATTTGAGATGTGAAATCCATTGTTGAATGGTGTTCTTGAGCAATGGGAGAGGGAACAGGAACCAGTGAAGACCGATCACACAAGAAAGAACATGTACATAGATATTTTTGGGAGGTGTTCTATGTAGGTCGATCATAGTTTTATGAATGAAAAACAATCTAGGGAAATCATGGATTCCATTCAGTTAGAACATCAGACAATGAAATAGATCAAATATGGATGAGAAAACTGTCTTGCGTATGTTGTCCATGTAGTAGTAATGAATGGGATGATTGTGAGTCGAAAGAATGGGTTGATATATGGGATCATGTATCACTCCCCATTTGTCAACGTATAACTATGGAATTATCCCAGTTGGAGGTAGACCAATCAAGTATTTCAATATATTATGATCTTGTCTCAGATCACGTACTTCTAGGTTCATTGAATCCTTCCATTAAATTTTGAATAACTAGCATCAATGTTTTATTCTTTGGTAATTTATTAGACTTACATTTTGGCACTCCATTTTTTGCATGGAACATATACGTAATGGTTTCCCCAAGAGAGAATGAATGGGGAAATGATTATTGGTTGGAATGATGCTTAGAGGAAAACAAGACCCTCATGTGATCAGTAACATACTTTGAAGGCATTGAATTTTTGATTGGGTCGATGGTTATTAAAGGAGAATATCTGGCACAGGATGAAAGAACACAAAAGAAAGGTGGTTATGTATTTCAAGATTATAAACCAGGTCAAGTTTTATACCACTTTACAAACTTGTTTATTGGTACAAACCTCCAACTACAAACAATGCCAAGTAATAAATCATCAAAGGTATGATACTTCTTTCCTTATTTTGAGAATGAGAATTTAATGGAGATCGTTAGTATTAGAAGTGATCCCTATGGTCTACTTGAATGACCATAGGTATGTAAAAGGAACAACTTTGGATTAATTTTATGGTTGTTATGGTATTTTTGTACTTCCATGCCTTGCCTTGCCTTGTCATTCCATGCCATACCATTCCTTGCCATGCCTTTCCTTTCCATGCCATGCCTTTCCTTTTCTTCACTTTCCTTGCCTTTCATTTCCTTTCCATGCCTTACCTTGTCTTTACATGCCATTCCATGCCTTAACGTACCTTTCCTTCACTTTCCTTTCCTTTCC
Organism: Picea engelmannii; assembly: GCA_009831015.1. Lineage (NCBI taxonomy): Eukaryota > Viridiplantae > Streptophyta > Pinopsida > Pinales > Pinaceae > Picea > Picea engelmannii. Next base: position 143,214 of record ML780500.1, on the reverse strand, counting down.
TTCACTTGTCATGCCTTCACTTGCCTTGCCTTCAATTTCCATTCCTTCACTTGCCTTACCTTCACTTTCCATGTCTTCACTTTCCTTGCATTTCCTTCACTTTCTTTTCCTTCACTTGCCTTGAATTGCCTTCACTTTCCATGCCTTCACTTGCCTTGTCTTCACTTTCCTTTCCTTGCCTTCACTTTCCATCCCTTCACTTTCCTGGCCTTCATTTTCCATGCCTTCACTTGCCTTGCCTTCACTTTCCTTCACTTTCCTTCACTTGACATGCCTTCACTTGCCTTCACTTTCTATGGTATTATTGTATTTCCATGTCTTTTCTTTCCTTTTCACACCATGCCTTGCCTTTCCTTTTCATGCCATGCCATTCCTTGCCTTCACCTGACTTGCCTTTCATTTCCTTTCCATTCATTTCCTTTCCATTCCATGCAATGTCATTCCTTCACTTGCCATGCCTTCAATTTCCTTGCCTTGCCTTCACTTTCCATGCCTTCACTTTCCATTCCTTCACTTGTCATGCCTTCACTTTCCTTGCCTTCACTTGACATGCCTTCACTTGCCTTTCCTTAACTTGTCACTCATTCAATTTCCTTTACTTCACTTTCCTTTCCTTGCCTTCACTTACCTTGAATTTACTTCACTTTTCATGCCTTCAATTTCCTTTCCTTCAGTTTCCATGCCTTCACTTGCCTTCAATTTCTATGGTATTATTTTATTTCCATGCATTTCCTTTCCTTTTCATGCCATTCCTTTCCATGTATTTCCTTTCCTTCACTTACCTTGCCTTCACTTCCTTCACTTCACTTTCATTTCATTTCCTTCACTTACCTTGCCTTTCCTTTGATTTTCATTCCTTCACTTGCCTTAAATTCACTTGTCATTCCTTCACTTTCCTTTCCTTCACTTGCCATGCCTTCACTTGCTTTCACTTTCCTTCACTTGCCATGCCTTCACTTGCCTTCACTTTCCTTAACTTTCTTTTCCTTGCCTTCACTTTCCTTGCATTCACTTTCCATTCCTTTACTTTCCATGCCTTAAATTTACTTACCTTTCATTCACTTTCTCCTTCACTTGCCTTTCCTTCACTTTCATTGCCTTGCCTTCAATTTCCATGCCTTCACATGGTTTGATTCAATTTACAATTGTGTTCTTTTAATTGATATAAGTAAGGGTTTGATTTAGTTAACATTAGTTTGTTTTCATTCCATGCAAGTTTGATTGGTGTGATTTTGTTCTTTAGGTTTTAGGATAGTGTTAGTTAAGGGTTGTTTCTTGCATATGCATTGCATGATAAACTTGAAATAAAATAATTACCCCAAGTTGACAATTGATGTATTAGATGTTTCAATTATACAATTAAATACACCAACATTTTGGCATCATTGTCGGAGAGGTTATTGAAGGCGCAAGAACATTCCTAACATGCTATTGATAAGTTTCATGGTATTTTGGGTGTATCGATAAAGAAAAATAAGGAAGTGGTGTTAAACCCATAGGTAGAAGGGTCATGGTGGAACGAGAGATTAGGACCAAGGACAGGTGACATTTATTCAAGAAAATATCCAAGGCAGAATCATCGATTTCAGAAGCAGACTGTCAAAAGACTAGGCCAAGGAAAAGAGTTGATTCCTATTCTTTTGGTCGTGGTGGATCATATATATTAGTAGTGGAAGTGGAATATCAAGGTTTGACAGAAGGCCCATAGGATATCGATGAGAAAAATCAAGAATATTTAGACTCAAGTATGGAGGTCGATCATCCCATTCACACTCTGTTGGCACAGGGGAAAACCCAGGGTTTGACGCTACAACAACACACCAACAAAATCCTAACTACCAAACCTTTCGGCAACACTTGCGAAGCAGATGAAGTCTCACCCAACATAGAGGTAGGGGTGATTGCAGGACTTGGGTGTCTACAACCTTAGCTGGGATCCAGATCTATGATTACACACTTAACAAAGCACTTAGCATCAATAGTTCACCTATAATTAACCCTTATCTCACTCTACAGATAACACTGAGCATTGTAGTATATAGTTAGATCTAAGATGATTTAACACTTAGCAGTATACAACAAACTAGATTTGGTACACCAAGCACTTAACAACTTCATACACATCAAATCTATCATCTATACACATCTAATAAGCACAAACCATAAGTAAATCTATCTAAACATGTCATAGCACTTAGCAAGAGAGGGAAAACACATGTAAGTAACAACACAATGAATGATACATAGATTTACATGGTTCAGCCCCACCTTGGGGCTACATCCACCAACTCTTCTTCTCTGTTATTGCTGGCCAATTGGTTACAAGCACAAAGCCTCAAAAACCTACTCTGCATAGGAAAGGAGATTTGCGCAGCTCACTAGATCCTCCTTCCCCGAGTATCTCTAAGCATAAAACCTTGTTAGAATCCATGCACTCGACACTTGCAACACTTTCACTCGGCTCTGCAAGTATATCACACAGATCAACTCTTAGCACTAAGCCACTTCTCAAGTGTCCTCAAAAAGGTCCCCTCTTACATAGCCTAGACTTCTACTTATATATTACAAAAAGGGGCCTAAACATGGGTAAACCCATGGGCTGATATCCCGGTCCCATTACATTATTCCCAAAAACCCAAATAGGACCCAAAAAGGGGGTCTAGCTTCCACGATCTCCGCTTCACCTTGCACTCCATATTTGATAGGCTGTCGAAGTCCCAAAAATGGTCAAATATGACCAAGTGTTTCTCAAAACTTGGTCAAGGGCCAACAAGCCCCCAAAACTCACCTGTGACTCATCTCGATTCACTCAGGTCTTGGTAAATTTTCCTCAAAGGTCTCGATCTTGGCTCGAGATTCTTCAACTTGTCTCTGTTCTACTGCTTCTTGCTCAGTGAATTCCTAAATAACTGCTTCGCTGATAGGTCCTTCCAGTTGTTGGTCAATTGTAACAACTACTTGTTCTAGTACTATTCCTTTGCCTTCAATTTCTTCAAACAGTAGATAGGCCACCTCCTAGCTCGGTTGGATTTTCTGGGTGACTTCCATCACTATGTTCTATGTGGTAAGAACGAGTTGTTGGGTAGTGCCATGTTCCTAGGATCTCTTCATGCTCTCAATGGGTGACAGGAGCTTGAGTTGTGCCTGCACTGTATCTGCGTGATGCTTTGCTTCCTGGAGTTGGGACTCCAATTTCTTAAACTCTGGGTCTTCGGATAGTTGTTCATATATATGCACACTTCTACTACTTAATTGTTTGCATTCTGCAACAAGTGTTTTAATCCTCTTGACTGTGCTCTAAGCATTCAATTCTTGCTGGTCACACACTTCTTGTGAGTTAATTGGTATAGTTTGAAACTCTAGTTCCATGACCCTTTGTTGAAGTTATTGAATAAATTCAGCAAGATTCATCACTTGACGTTCAAAGGGTTCTTCTCTCTTTTGTTCTAAGACAGTGATGGAGCAGAATGATCGGTTAACTGATTCTTCCATCCCGAGCTTCTTTGCAAGCAATTTCTCTTTCTCCTTTTGGATCTTCTCTCTATCTTATTCAAATTTTGCTTGGAGAGCATCCTTCTCTTGTTGCATGGCTCGAAGTTGTTCTATGATTTCCTCTTGTAATTTATTTAAGGCTTGAGTAACCTGTGATTTTTCTTCCTATGTGTGTCGAAGGCATACTTCAACTGTATAAAAAATCTTATGGAGTTGAACTGATTCTTCTCCCACTTCTATTGTTCCTTCTGGCATAGGCACAATAGAGATTGCACTGCTAGACTGAAGTGCCTGTTGCACTTATTGGAGCCTAATTTCGATCCTATTATATATCTTCTCCTGGTTCACTTCCTTCTTTTATATTATCTATTCTATGGCTTCATTCATAGTTGTGAGGAGGAAACTGAAGTCATTCGGAGTGAGCATGGTGTGCATCTTAGTTACGATTGCTTTCAATTTATTCCGGGAGGGAGCCTTCGAAGGTGATCCTTTTCTCTTATTTATAACTTTGAATTCGTCTTCCGGTCTCTGTTCGACTTCCTCTAGGTATTTGCCAATACCTCCTTGATATGGTGTGACGAAAGCCGTCCTTACAGATCTACTATCTACATCCTTAACCTCTTCAGGATTCTTCGTCTTCTTTGTCTTACTGGGCCCAGGTGTGTCCTATGCAGCTTCTGGGATATTGATGTCTGAAATGTCTGTTGGATTTGTTGCAACAAGGAGGTCCACTGATCATTCCTTGGTGATCTCTTCTAGGTCTTCTTCTGTCAGCTTACAATAGGACTGAAGTTGTTCCTGGTGCTCACCAACATGTGGATTTAGGTATATAAAGTGGCGGTCCACGCTGAACTTTATCAGAGGTCAGAACCTTTGTAAATTGTTTGGGGTTATGTGAGGTTCACCCCCTATGGCTACTTTCAATTGGTTATAATACGTGTGGAAAATGACATTTGATTTCCATTTCTTGTTCATGTCGGTCAAGTACCATAATGTACTGAACTTCGCGATTGTGGATCAAAGGGGTCAAGTTCCGGAAAGGTTGCACCTTCTAGTAGCTCCCATGCAACAAAAGTGATCAGTATCAGAAGCCAACTAAAATGGAATTCATGCCCCTGATCCTAGGCTTCTCTACAGTCAATATCTAGCTGGTTTACCAGGTACTTCACCCAATTCATCTGTAGTCCCTCTGCGCATTTTCCTGTTAGGTCAACTATGAATCCTGATACTTGTGTAGGTCGATTCTTACGTACCAACTTTCCTGTGATCAGTTGACATGTGAGCCACACTGCACCACTGTCGATAGAGGCTACCTTATAGCCTCGCACACCCTTCTCAATATTGCCATAAGCTTCTTTAATCTTCTGTGAAAGAGAACGGTCTGTGGTCTTTCCAGGGTAGTAATCCTGGGGAATAGGGACCTTCATGCTAATCCCAGTGATCATATTGATCAATGCTAGATCAACAGTTATGCGATGGTTTAACCACAGGTATCCTCCGTGGTAACTTGCTAGCAACAATTTTACACAAGCATTCACCTCCTGGTGTCTGTTGAAGTGTGGTATTTTCATAATGTTGAGAAAAGTAGACTACATGAGGTTCATTGTCCATTGTTGTGAGACAATCTTTGAATTCTTGCACTTAGTTCTTGTCAAGTAATTATACGGGGCGAGTATGATGTAAACCTTACGGTCCCCCAAGTTGAAGTCATGAAACTTCAACGCTATAACCTTGTCTTGATCTGTGCGGTAGGTGTGTACTCCTTTCGGTAGATATGCAGTGACTAGGGTGTATTCAGAGTCTCTAGGGACACTATCCATATTAATTTCACCACTCAGAGGGGGTATGTAAGCTGGTAGGATGGATGGCATTAAATCTGTGTTGGTTATGTCATCTTTATGCTTAGTTCTCCTTTTCACGTTGGCTTGAGATGTTCCTGCTCAAGCAGTTGATGGGGAGGCTTTCACTCCTCTCATTGATGATGCTTGGACTCTAGGGGACATTCCTCTTTCTGACATGACTCTCTTAGTCATTAAATCTAGAAGGACCTATGTGACAGATTCCTCAACTGTGGTGAGCTCGTCAGACATATGCTATCGGAAAAGAGAATCAGGGCATGATGATCTTGGATACTGCACTAGGATGAACAATCTTCTTGCAATGATCACTGTATACAATCACTAGTTCTGCGTGCTTCGAATTTTCAGTTGGAAAAAGTGTTCTTCGGGCATGGCACGACGAGTTAAATAGGAAATTCGTCAATGGTATACTTGCAATAGGTATGAAGCTTCCATTATCGTAGATCTATCTGTTATGGTGAGGTCCAACAGTCTAGCAGTGATCCTTTAATGTTTTTCTATCCTTTCGGGGAGGAAGTCGAATGGGTATATCGGTCCAACAACTAGATTGCTTCACCACGGTGAAGTGCTATATGTCATTGTTATGATATCTTGGCAAAGTTCAATTCCTGTGATTTTTCCTTCTTCAGTGTTCCACCTGGGATCTCTTGTAAATTTTCAATCTTCACCTTTTTCTTACTTAATTTTCTATCCTTCTTCTTGGTAGTCTTCAACTCGGTCAGTCTTTTCCCGTTCTAATTCCTATCTTTTCTCGACATAGTCACTTCGCACTATTGAGATTCTTTCTTTAGATCCAAGGGTAATACTCCTTCAACATATGGATTAGGTATTTCAGTCTTCTGTGGTTCCTCTAATGCTCTTATAGCTTCTACATCCAAGTCCCTGGTGTCCAATAGCTTAGATCTATTCTCTTGTTCTTTCATCAAGTAGGCGATCCTTCTAGTCATAAATTCCATGAGTTCTTGCTTCTTCTTTTCTAGGGCTTCCTTTTCTTCAGATCTGGTCTTTTTCAATCAAGATCTTTCCTAACAAAGCTGGAAATGGGACACGGTCCTCAATAAATTTAATAACTTCAAATTATTCCTCTGTCGAAGCTCCATGGATACTCATAGCTATCTGGGTAATCCTACCACGTAGGGTTACCATTTTTCATTTGAACAACCCTATTTTTCCTAGTGAAGGAACCATAGCAGGCCTTCCTAGGGTTTCCCAAGTGCATTTTGTCATAATTTTCACTTGCGTTTCCTCATCCAGAGAACAGTCAATGTCGAAGTCTCCTATTCTTACTTCGATTTTCTCCTTTTCTTTGAAGATCTCTGACAAACTAGCATCTTTATGTTCATTCAGGGTTTATTTCATTTTCAGTAACATAATCTCTGATTCTTTCTGGGGTTCTTCTATAATCTAAGTCTCTTGATCTCCTTCAAGGTTTGCTTGCTCCATATTCAACTTTTCAAGTCTAGAAATCATTCTAGGGAAATCCAGTACTTCATGGTCCATAGCCTTACAACAGAGGCAACTAGGTTTTCTCATAGGGAATTCCTTAGCAATATGTCCTGGTCTTCTACAACTATAACAAAGAGCTAATCCTCTCTTTCTCTTCAATGATCCCCAACTTTTCCTGTACCGCACGCTAGGATCATAATGGCTAGCCTGCAAAAAATTCTTTCTAGGATCCTACATCCACTCGTTAGTCCAAACATTCTTTCTATGCATAGGTATAACATATCTTTCATTATTCTTATCAGCTCTATTCATATCAAACATTCTTTCATCTAACAATGCCCTATATTTCAAGCTAGGGAAAAATCTATCAAGCATACCTAAATTCATGCTTCATAAACAAAAATTTCTATTTATTGAGCACAAAGCTTCCAGATCTAAAACCTTTCACTATTCTTACCTTTATCAGAGCACAAAGCTTATAGATCTTACCTCTTTTCTTCAGATATGGCTTCTTTTCTTCAACACAAAGCTTCGTAGGTTGAGTAGAGTACTGCGCATTAGAGTGACATATCTACACACAGAGTTTCCACAAGTTCAGGACGAATCTTTGCATAAATCTTCTTCTTCCTTAGTTCCCAGCAATCACAGTTTTAGGTCCCAACAACAGAACCATTTGTTGGAAGAGGGGAAAACCCAGGGTTCAACGCTACAACAACGCACCAACAAAACCCTAACTACCGACCCTTTTGGCAACACCTGTGAAGCAGATGAAGTCTCACCCGAGGTAGAGGCAGTGGTTATTGCAGGACTCAGGTGTCTGCAGCCTTAGCTAGGATCCTGATCTATGATTACACACTTAACAAAGCACTTAGCATCAATAGATCACCTATAATTAACCCTTATCTTACTCCACAGATAACACAGAGCATTGCAATATATACTTAGATCTAAGATGATTCAACACTTAACAACATACAACAAACTAGATCTGGTACACCAAGCACTTAGCAACATCATACACATCAAATCTATCATCTATACACATATAATAAGCACAAAGCATAAGTAAATCTATCTAAACATTTCATAGCACTTAGCAGTAGAGGGAAAACACATGTAAGTAACAAAACAAAGCATGATACATAGATTTATGTGGTTCACCCCCACCCTGGGGCTACGTCCACCAACTCTTCTTCTCTATTATTGTTGGCCAATCGGTTACAAGAATAGAGCCTTGAAAACCTACTCTGCGCAGGACAGGAGTTTTGTGCATCTCACTAGATCCTCCTTCCCCGAGTAGCTCTAAGCATAAAACATTCTTGCAATCCATACACTCATCACTTACAATACTTGCACTCGGCTCTGCAAGTATATCACACAGATCAACTCTTAGCACTAAGCCACTTCTGAAGTGTCCTAAAAAAGGTCCCCTCTTACATAGCCTATACTTCTACTTATATATTACAAAAAGATGCCTAAACATGGGTAAACCCATAAGCCGACATCTCGGTCCTGTTACATTATCCCCCAAAACCCTCTCCTATATCAAGGGAGTGTTGTAGGGCATCCCAAGAAGCTACTAGAAAACTCCCTACGATCAATGGATATTCCCAAGCCAGATTGGTAGAGACTCCTCATCTTGTGGCAGAAATACATGGAAAATGTAAATGGAAATGAAACGATATCTACTTTTGAATTTCTAATTGGGGATATTCCAAGGCATGCACCAATGAAAAACATTCCCATGTCTGCACTTCCAAAATTTCATGGCATGAAAAGTGAGGACCTAGATACCTTCCTGTTTAGATTTGAAATTATGTGTCAAAGTTATGACTATAATTCAAAATCTCAGAAGTTGAAATTGTTCCCAACCACTTTGATGGGAGTTGCATTGAGATGGTTTATGGGCCTCGATGATGACTCAATCACTTCCTGGGATAATATGAAATAGATCTTTCTGGAAAAATATCAAGAGTCAAGATTACTGCAGAACAATAGACAAGAGAGAGGAACTCTTCAAAATGTCTTAGAAGGAGGAAGAGAGTTTGGAGGACTATGTTTAATTCCTCTGACACAATTTACAAAGATCTAAATAGAGTGATCTGGATAAGGATATATTGAAAACAATCCTAATTCGATGGATGAGAGATCATTTTCTATATATGTTGAATTTAATGGGGAAAGGATATACATCAAAGGAACCTTTTGATGATATTGTGTCTTTGTTCCTAATAAGTTCAAGAGGATCATCAAGGAATATAACCCTAGCATGGGATTCCTTTTCCAACATATAGAAATCATCCAACAAAGGAGTAACAAGGGAAAAAATAGGTAACTTGTTTGAAAATTTTAAAACCTACATTCTTATCTCTTTAACTACACAATTGGATGTATTGTGGGTAAAACAAAAGCAGGATGAAGTAGAAAAGGCATTGGCAGTATTATGTCCCAAATACAAAGATATGCACCCTCATAAAGAATGTCCACTTGACAACATGGAAGTATGTGGAATTTGTGAACTTAACCACCCAACAAAATTCTTCCCATCATTGCCAGGATTGAAAGAAATATTCTAGGGATCGAGTGAAGAAATGAAGCAGACATATTTTATTTCCAAAATGTCATGGAAGATGCTCTTAGCAGGTATGATTCAATATTCATCCGTGTCTTTCAATAATTGAAATCATATGTATAATCTGAAAATTCCACAATAGTTCCAATACCATTTGGCCCCATGGAAATTTCCCAACACATCCCAGATACAATATCCCACACCCTGGATATAGTATCCAAATCAAATTTTTGCATGGTCCCAAGGATGGAGAGGTCCTCCCTTCCAAGGAGGAAATTTTCCCATTCAAACTCAAATTCCAGTACAACAACATCCCTTACCACTCCCACCTAGAGTATTACCAAGCTACCCTCCACTATGTCCCCAACTACCTATCCAACCTAACCCAAACCCAAATAACAAGGCAGTGTAATAGATCGAAACCCCAATCTTCCCCACATATTTCATCTCCCCTATCAAATGAAATGGTGCATAATTAAGATTATGGAGAACAATAAATTAAGAAACATCACCTTTGATCACATAACATGTAGAAATAGACTCACCTAAGAAAAAAAACCCAAATTGTGAGAAATATAAGGAACACCACACTGGACCAAATTATGTTGAAACTACCAATACATAAGCTAAAACTCATAAAATTATTCCTCTTGAAACTTCTCCATACCCAGAGAGATTAATAGTTCCTAGAATCACTCTTCAACCTGAGTTCGACTTTCTAGAAGAACTGGGAAACCTTTGTTTTGAAATTCTATTATTGCAAGTCATTAAAGATATCTTGATCTACACCAAAATAGTGAGGGATCTGTGTGTTAAAAGGTTTGGTAGGAAACCTAGGGACCCACCCACAATTAAGGTATTAGGAAAAATATCATAACTCAAGATGGGAAAAACCACACTTGTTAAATATGACGATCCTAGGAACCCCACAATAACAATCCATATCGGGAAAATGATAATTCCCAATACCCTAATCGATCTAGGCATTGCAATAAATATCATAACTAAATAAATTACATAATTTTGGGGACTTACCAACATAATACCCACCCCCACTATGTTGTAACTCATCGATTGATCGAAAATATGACCAAAAAGGGTTCTAGAAGATATTATCTTATCCATGGAATCCTATGAATACCCAACAGACTTCCTAGTGATGCAACCAAAAACCCATCTAGGAGGACATCCCATGATCTTAGGTATACCTTGGTTGGATATGGTCTATGCATTCATTATATTCAAGTGAAGGTTCATTATGATATCTAACGGAAAAACCACAAATAACCTCATCCTTTACCCCCTTGCCAAACTGATTGAAGACGACGAAAAACCTTTATGGGATGAACTTGAACCAGAAGAAGGTGGCATATGACCAATTGTCACAATCAATAATTCTCTTTGTTTCAAGTATGAGACAAAAGATGATACTATCAAAAAAATTATTAGTAACCCCTCATCTATAACCCAACCAACATTCCATCTTTTGGATTCTATAATGAATAAATCTGACCAACAATTTCCTGTTGACGATTCTAATTCAAAAGAAATACCTACAATCTCGAGCCATAAAAGTGTCCTAATCAATATTGAGCTAGGAAAATCTCTAAACATTAACCTGAACATGTCCCCCACATAAAAAGAAAGGTTGATTCAGATACTACATGACCAAAAAAATGCCTTTGCATGGTATTACATGGATATGAAGGGTATTCACCTTGATCTGTGTATCCACTGTATCTATATTAAAGAATATTTTCAGTCTATTCGCCAACCGCAATGTAAAATGAACCCAGTTCTGAAATATATTGTAAATTAAGATATCTCAAAACTCTTAAATGCTAATTTCATCTACCCAATCTTAGACAATTAGTGGGTATCCCCAATGGTCAATGTGCCTAAGAAAAATAATAAATGGAGAATCTATGTTGACTACATAGAGGTAAACTAAGCCACACAAAAAGATCATTTACTGTTTCCTTTTATTGATCAGGTCCTTGATTCCCTATCCGACAAGAAGTTTTTTCCATTTCTTGACAGTTTCAGTGGACATAACCAAATCCAGATAACTTTTGAAGATAAGGAAAAAACTACCTTTACTTGCCCCTTGAGAACATTTTCCTATCGATTCCTCCTATTTGGGCTTTGTATATCACCTGCTACTTTCCAACGGGATATATTGGGCATATTTTTCGATTTGGTTAATGAATCTCTTAAGATTTACATGGATGATTTCAGTCCACATGGCGATAAATTTGACATGGCTCTAGATAACCTTGAAAAAGTGTTGAAACATTGTAAACAAACTCATATTTCTTTAAGTACCAAAAAATTTCATATGATGATGGATGAGGGAGTTTTACTCACACATTATATCGCTTCTGTAGGGATACATGTGGATCATGCCAAAATTGAGGTAATCCTAAAAGTTTCTCCTCCAAAATAAAAAAAAGAGGTGTGTAGTCTATTAGGAAAAACTGGTTATTATCATTGTTTCATTGAAAACTATTCAAGGATCACATCTCATTTATTTGCATCTCTTTTGAAGGATAAAAATTTGATATCGAATGACAAATGCCAAACCACTCTTACAAATATGAAGAAGCACTTATTTGAAGAACCTATTTTGTGAGGGCCTGATTGGACTTTTCCATTCCATATTTCTATAGATTCCTCACATACTGACATTGGTGTTGTACTAGGACAACATGAAGAATGAAACTCATATTCCATCTATTACATCAACAAGAATTTGATTCCTACCAAGTTGAATTATACGGTAACTGAAAAATAATTCCTTGTTGTTGTTCATGCTATTAAATGTTTTTGGCATTATATCACAGGATATCAACTATTTGTACATACAAACCACTCTGCCATCAAATATCTAATGAATAAATCTTTCACACATGGTAGAGTTACTAGGTGGTTACTATTACTACAAGAATTTGACATCATTGTTGTGGACAAGCCTGGAAAGGATAATGTCATTGCAGACTTCCTTTCTAGGCTTACCAACAATAGTGATGATTATCCCATTGAGGGTTCGTTTCTTGATGAACACTTATTTGTAGTATCTACTCACTCATCATGGTATGCAGATATTCATAATCATCTTGCTATAGAAAAAATTCCACACCACCTTTCCCCTAGAGAGCAGTGAAAACATATTCAGTAGAGTGCTCGATATTGTTGGATAGGTGGTTGTCTCTTTCATATGGGCCCTGACCTTAAGATCCAAAAATCTATAAGAGAAGATGAGATTCATGACATCCTAAAATTATTCCACGATGATTCTTACGACATACACTTTGTAGATAAAAGAACAAGGCACAAAGAACTTTGCATGGGATATTATTGGCTTATACTATTCTAGGATGCCAAAAAGTATGTACATGGATGTGACAATTTCCAATGAATTGGCCAACCCATTCAATCAAACAAAATGTCATTGAGAGTTCAATTGGTCATCAAACCCTTCAAGAAGTGGGCAATTAAATTTTTGGGGCCCATAAATCCCCCATCTCGCCAGAAGTTCTACATCTTGGTATGCACATACTACATCACCAAATGGGTAAAACACAAGACACTCATCAAAGCTACTGAAAAAGATGTTGCATAATTTTTGTTTGAAGACATTTTTTTTCTCTTTGGAGTTCCAAAATAAATAGTAACAGATGGAGGACCTTACTTTACTTCCCAGCTAATTGCAAAACTCACCAAGAAGTACAATATTCACCATAGGATTACTTCACCTTACCATCCACAAACAAATTCCCAAGTGGAAAGAAGTAATAAAGTTATTGAAGGAATACTTACTAAAATCGTGGCTATTCACCATTGTGATTGGGATGAATGGTGACCAAAGGCCCTTTGGCCTACAAAACAACATGGAGAAACACCACAGGTTTTTCCCCATTTGAACTTGTGTATAGTAAGAGCCATGCCTTCCCCATTGAATTTGAAATAAAACATTAAAAACTGCTTTAGAAGTAAATCTGGATCTAACCACAATAGAGAAACACCCTCTATATCATCTCAATGAATTATATGAAATGTGCTTGGCTATCACACATAATTTTGACCTTCTTCAACAACAACACACCAAGTGGCGTGAAAAAATTATTAGAAAGAAGGTGTTTCAAAAGGGTGATTGGGCACTATTATATGATTCCAGATTTAAGTGTTTCAAGGGGAAGCTTTGCACTAGATGGTTAGGCCCTTATGAAGTAGACATTGTTTTCAATAATGGGACTGTTAAAATCACAACCATAGACGGCTCAAAGATTTCCCTACTTGCTAATGTCCATTGTCTTTGGTTTTATCACCAAACACATTTTAGGGATTGATTTGTTTCTCATATTAATTCAAATTGAGATTTCAAAATCATTGGGGTTTAACACCATTATACAACACCACTAGTCACTTAATAATAATAATAATAATAACAACAACAAATAAATAAATAGATCTAATCGTGAAAAATCCCCTAGAGCACCATTAGATGGGTGCTAACTGAAAACTAGCTTATTGGCATTTGACATTTAAAATGTGTGTGTGTGTGTGTGTGTATTCTTTCATTATTTTTTTCTAATAATGCAACATATTTCCTTGTCAATACAGGTCCATACTGCTACAACCCAATGACACTCGCTCTTGATGATGGAACTCAATTGCTGCAAATTGTTCCTTGCTGAAACTAATTTTGTTTCCACTTGATGAAACTCGTTCCGTGTTGAAACTCATTTTTTTGCAACTCACTCCTTGCTGAAATCCATTTTACTACAACTTACTGTAACGTGTTCCTTGCTGAAATCCATTTTTTTGCAACTTGTTGCAACTCGCTACAAATTGTTCCTTGCCGAAATCCATTTTGTTGCAACTTGTTGGAACTCGTTCCCTGTTGAAATCCATTTTTGTTGCAACTTGTTGAAACTCACATGTTGCAACCCATTATTTTTATACAATTCATCATCTTTTGAAACTCATCTTCCACACAATATAATGCATCCCTTTCCCACTGAAATTCACCCATTGTTGTGACTCATTGTCTATATCGAACATTACAACTTGCTTGTTGTTACTCATAATTGTTTCAGGGTGCAACGTTCTGTCACGACTCTCTGGTCAAGTGCTGAGACTATGGTAGAATGGTACTACAACTCTACGTCAAAAAAAGGATGTTGGCGTGGATTTTGATAACAGCATACATCATGTCATTATATTTATTCACACCTCAACCACTGCTTATACCCAACTATCGACATGTTTGACGTACTTTATGGTAAGTAAAAATCATGTACATCTTTCCCATCTGCTCACATAATTTTTAGTTTTGAAGTGATATTTAGACTTGCGTCGTCAAACTTTCCACCTCGGTCAAGGATTACTCCAACTTTTAGTTGGGGGGGGACACATCATTCGATCATATTCCATATTTATTACACCAAACATATCACATTGTCCTATCATAACGATATGAAATTCTCATTGTGTTACATTATTACTAATTACAACCCAAACCACCATACTCTTGATTTTCCTAATTTACCAATCCACCTCCAGCATTTGACTGCATGTACACGCTTGCAACTCACTTTGTTGAAAATCCACTGACAAAAATCTAGGAAGAATATGGCTATCTATGATGGGGGGCTCAATCATTATTCATGATCCTGAATCACTTGGTTTGTTGTACAACCACCCCGAGGCCTACAAAACCTTCGAGAATGCGGGTTGGGTGACCTTTTCCGAGAAATCATAGGGATTTATTGATGATGTGTCCCTCGATTTTTCCAATAAATTATTGTTGGTTGTGGATCTTGATTATCTTCCTGATTCATAGGTTTGTTTCGATCGTTCTTGGACCCCATTCCCTAACGAGGGGTGTGGGAGGGATTCCCCCACACAACTGTCGCCATGGGGTCCAGGGGGGGCGATGAAAACTTTTTGTAGCCCCCCTTGGTAGAGGATTCAGGGGAAATTCTCCCGAAGTGAAATATTGGGAAAATTTTCCTTGTAAAATACTGTTATTTTGTATTCAATATGGACCGTTCATTATAACGTCGCAAATATAATGGTAGAAGTTATTTTACGGATTTTTTTCCCTAGAAGGAAACCCTCTTTTATGAGGGAATTGTATTGCGATTGTGTATGTGTGTGATTATTGTATTCTAAGAGAGGATACTATGAGTGTAAGAAGAGTAAGTTACATCGGTTGAGTTGTAGGTTGTATCCCTTCACTTTTGTTGGATAATAAAAAGGAAGGACCTGGAAATTTATCTGGTGGAGTATCCCACACTAGGTGAACCACGTATATATGTGTGTCTCTATTATATTATTTCAACATTTTATTTTATTTTATTTCTCGAACACGATATTATTTTTCTAACAATTGGTATCAGCGTGAAAGGTAACTCACAGGAAAAAAGGGTTCCTAGTTCGAGTGGGAGCCATGGAGGAATATGGAAATTTTAGGGTCGAGAAATTTAACAGCCAAAAATACCAGTTATGGAAGATGTTGATGGAAGATTATTTATATCAGAAGGATCTATTCCTACCATTGGGCGGAATAGAAAAGAGACCAACAACCATGGACGATGAAGAATGGGAGGTTCTCGATAGAAAGGTACTAGGAACGATACGACTGATCTTGACAACATCAATGGTTTTCAATATTTGAAAAGAAAAGACAATGAAGGAACTGATGGATGCATTGGCTAAACTGTATGAAAAACCACCGGTGTCCAACAAGTTATTTCTAATGAAGCGATTATTTAATATGAATATGTAAGAAGGTGGGCCTATTGCAGATAATTTAAATGAATTTAATACGGTTACTAATCAGCTAATTTTTGTAAAAGTGTACTTTGATGATGAGGTTAGGAGTCTTCTAATATTGTTCTCATTGCTATAAAGATGGAACATCTTGGTCATGGTAGTAAGTAACTTTGTCTCTGGTTCAAACACTCTAAAATTTGGTGATTTTGTTGGTGTTATCCTTAGTGAGGAAATGCGATGGAAACGCACAGGTGAGACATTAGGTAACGCGTTAAACATGGAGAATAGGGGAAGACAAAAGGATAGAGGAAAGGGATTAGGGAACTATGAGAATTATAGGAAGGGAATATCCAAATCCAGACTAGGAAAAACAGAGTTCTGGAATTGTGGAAAGAAAGGATATCTGAAGAAAGTCTGTAGAGCTCCAAAGAAACAAAGAGATGGACAATAGGAGAAAAATCAGGAAGCAAATGTAACAAGTGATGTGTTACAAGATTCTTTGATTCTCTCTGTAGATAATATTTCTGAGTCTTGGGTAGTATATTCAGGGCCTTCATTTCATGCCACACCCCATAGGAAATATTGTATAGATTATGTTCAAGGTGATTTTGGATAGGTTAATTTGGGGGATGATGTACCATGAAAAATTGTTGGAATGGGAAAGGTACAAATAAAAAAAAAACAATGGAAACCAATGATTGTTGAAAGAGGTAATACATGCTCCATATCTAAGGAAAAATCTAATTTCAACATGGCAGTTGGAAAGTGAATTTTGTATATATATATTTATAGATAAGGCGTGGAAGTTCACCAAAGGATCATCGGTGATAGAAACAAGAAAGAGGGTATGTACATCGTATTTATGTACTGGTAATATTGATTATTCTATCTCTTTAGCTTCTATAGGAGTGGATACAACTCTTTGGAATCATAGGATTGGACACATGATTGAGAAGGGGATGAAGATACTTCATTAAAGAAATTTTTTGCCAGATATTAAACAAATTGGTTTGGATTTCTGTGAGCATTTTGTTTATGGAAAACAAAAGAGAGTCATATTTATCATAGTCGAAAAAGAAAAGAAAAGAGGAAGGTTAGAGCTTGTGCATATAGATGTATGGGGACCATCTCATGTATCATCTTTTGGTGGCTCCCATAATTATGTTACGTTTATTGATGATGAAACTAGAACAACTTGGGTTTATTTCATTCGACAAAAATATGATGTTTTTGATAATTTTAAGAAATGGAAAGATTTGGTTGAGAATGAGACAGGAAAAATGTTGAAGTGTCTCAGGTCAAACAATGCAGGTGAATATTGAAGCAAGGATTTTGATGATTACTGTTCAACCATGGGATTCATAGAGAGAAAATAGTTCTAGGAACACCACAAGAAAATGGTGTGTCAGAAAGGATGAACAAGACAATCATGGAGCATGCAAGGAGTATGAGATTACATGTTGGGTTTCCCTTACATTTATGGGAAGATGCTATAGATACTAGTGTTTACTTAATAAAGAGAGGACCTTCAAGATCTTTTTATGGTTGAATTCTAGAGGAGGAATGGACAGGTAAAAAGGTAAACTATTCATTTTTGAAAAATTTCGGTTGTAAAGAATTTGTCCATATTGATAAAGAAAATATAACAAAGCTTGAAGAAAAATCAAAGAAGTGTAACTTTATTGGATGCAATGTTAATGATTTTGGTTATCTCTTATGGGATTATGAAAATCGCAAAATCATTAGAAGTAGAGATGTCATATTCAATGAGAAGGTCATGTATAAATATCAGTTGCAGGGAAAGAAACATGAAAAAGAAAAACTAGAATAAATAGTGCTTGATGAGATCACTAAAAAATAAATTCCAAAGGTACCATAAAATCAAAATGTACAAAAATAGGAGTAGCAGGTACCTCAAACTCCTGCAAGTGTTGTTAGAAGATCTACCAGGTTAAGTATACCCCCTGAACGATACTCTCCTTCATTGTATTATTTATGTTTGATTGAGTCTGGTGAACCAGAATGTTATGAAGAGGAAATGTAGGTAGACACTAAAAATAAGTGGGAGCAAGGCATGAAAGAGGAAATGGATTCCCTGGTAAATAACTAGACTTTTGACTTGTTCAGTTTCCTGCAAGAAAAAGAGAATTGCAGAATAAATGGGTTTACAATTTGAAGGAAGAAGATGGAGGAAAAAAGAGGTACAAGGCTAGACTTGTTGTAAGGGGGTTTGCACAAAACAAAGGTATATATTTTGATGAAATATTTTCTCATGTTGTTAATATGAATGCAATTAGGACTATTTTAAGTCTTGTGGAAGAAGAATATTTGCATCTTGAACAATTAGATGTAAAAGCATCTTTTCTCCATGGGGATTTGGAGGAAAAGATTTATATGCAACAACCACAAGGGTATGAGGTCAAAGGTAAGGAAAATTTGGTATGCAGGTTCAAGAAGAGCTTGCATGGCCTAAAGTAAGCTCCAAGGTAGTGGTATTTGAAGTTTGGCAGGACTATGATAGAACAAGGTTATAATAGATGTCATTATGATCACTGTGTTTATTTTAAAAGGCTATAAAATGGAAGCTATATTATCTTGCTATTGTATGTAGATGACATGCTTGTTTCATGGTCTAATGTGCAATATATAAATGTGCTCAAGAAGAAACTAGCTAATTCATTTGCAATGAAGGATTTGGGTGCTGCAAAGAAAATCCTTGGTATGAGAATAACAAGAGACAAGAAAAATCACAAATTGACATTATCTTAGGGGGAGTACATAGAGAAGGTGTTGGAGACGTTTAGAATGAAGAATGAAAAAGTAATTAGTACACCTTTGGCCAACCATTTCAAATTAACCAAGGAAAAGTGTCCCAAGACATAGGAAGAGATAGAATACATGTCCAGGGTCCCTTATTCATCAGTAGTTGACAACTTGATGTATGCAATGGTTTACACAAGACCAGATATTGCACATGTAGTGGGAGTTGTGAGAAGGTATATTGACAATCTACGTAAAGAACATTGGGAGGTATTAAAGTGGATTCTCAGATATTTGAGAGGTAATACTACCCATGCATTATGTTTTGGAGGTTCAGACATTGTTCTACAGGGATATGTTGATTCATATATGGAGGGTGATAAAGATAGCAGAAGGAGCACCACAGGGTATGTTTTTATTGTAGGTGGAACAATAATAAGTTGGATTTCAAAAATAAAAAATGTTGTTTCACTTTCAACAATGGAAGCAGAGTATGTTGTTTCTATAGACACTAGTAAATAAATGATTTGGCTATAGAGGTTTATTGGTGCAAACCCCCTTCCCTCCAAAGGGTTGCTTGACCTCCCTGTCTAGGATTGTTCAAGTGGTCGAACCAAATGGTTCGTCGGGCTCCTAATGGAACCATTTTAACTTGACACAGGCCCTTCACTTCCTCGACGCGGTTATGTAGCACCCAAGAACCCTCTCCTTAGTGATTTTAAACTCTTAACGCCAACGCATCTAGCTCCCCATGCTAGTATTCCTCTTTGATGTGATCATGGTTTACGAATATGGGTCAATTCCCCTCACGATCTCATGCTCTAGAACTATCACGAACCACTTTCAACCTTTTCCTCGATTTATGAATCAACAAACTCTTCGGGACCAGATCTACAGTCCATGTTCTCCTCACAATCAATGGATGTGATCAACTTCGCAAGTTCAGACTTTACGAATCCTCTCTTCTCCCGACTCTACTTTTCCCGACTTGTGTATCGGGGAAGTACTGATCTATCACCATGCATCCTTCCTCGATGGAAAGCTAGGAATAATTTTCTACCCAGTGCTTTGGGCGTTCTCCTCTTGACTTTATCTGAAGGGTTCTTCCTCTGAAACACTTCGATCTATGCCACGTGCCCTTCTAGATCCAATGGTCTAGACTGAAATCTCTCTTCACGACTTCGCGAAGATATTCGATTTCTCTCAGAAAACCTTTCGAAGTTCTTTCTCCTAAACCTCTCAATCTTTTTCCACCTGTCTTCTCCTCAACGATGAATTTATTTACTATCTTTGGGACTTTAGTAAGTCCTCGACTCTTTTGCACACTTAACACAAATTTTCCTTTCCAAACTTATGTTATTCTCGAACATTTTCTACACTCCTTATAGAGTTCTGTGAAGACTCTTCTGTGACTTTGCTCAGCTTGAAACCCTCCGAGGTTCCCAGTTCCTCTACGTCCTTATAACGTCCCTCCTCGTCATGACAACAACTCTGAAACAGGTGAATTTTTTTTTTTTTGTTTGTTTAAAGTGTGTGCGCGCGTGTAGAAGAAACAACCCCCTCGACTCTACGTCACCACTCGAACCAACAAGACGTAAGTGAGACGAACACAATCAAGACGACCCGACATATCACAGTGACAAAAAGAAATAAATGCCCCTGGACATAAGGTGTGCAACTAGCAGCTGTAAGCAGAAACAGACACCAGGGGTTAGGTACAGTACTGTCACAGAATGAAAGAATCCAAAAGTAGAGTCGCAGTAGTGGAAACTGTGCCTTTAAATAGCCCGAGACTACTGATACGGCTCAGAGTGTGTCGCAAGAGTGGAACTGTGCCTTTAAATAGCCTGAGACTCTTGATACAGCACTGGATTCCATCCACCGGATTTACATACAGACAAAAATACTAAGCTACAAGAGGTGTCTATATCCCGCCCGACACGAACAGACTACGCAATACAATACCCCCAAGTGCTGCAAAATTAGGACAATCATGACCTCTACTGGAGACGCAAGACAGGAGGACTCTAATAACGACCCACTCCTATTGAGACCCGAAGACATCAATTAGGATCAAATGCTCCATTAATTATTATTAATCTACGGAGACCTTATCATCAACACTTCAATTTAACGAATAATAACCGAGCAGTCTTAGACATCATCCCGAACCGTTCAATTAAAAAATATTAGCATTGCGACTCACCCCTTATCATTGACCTTGCAAATTAAAACGACCCTTATTATTGCAATCAACAAGTAATATCATGGCAATTAAACAAATATTAAAATTGCGAATCAACCATCATCAATTCCCTGGCAAATTAAAACAACCTGATCATTGCAAGTTAACAAGTAATATAATGGCAATTAAACAAATATTAAAATTGCGAATCAACCATCATTAATTCCCTGGCAAATTAAAACAACCTGATCATTGCAAGTTAACAAGTAATATCATGGCAGTTAAACAAATATTAATTTTTTTTTGCGAATCAAACATCATCATTGCCTTGGAAAATTAAACAACACTATTATTGCAAATTAAACGAGTATACCAAGGCAATAAAACAATTATTAGTATTGCGAATC
>ML780500.1:88531-106260 GCA_009831015.1 Picea engelmannii | reverse complement strand
AGTCAGGTCGGCAAGCTATCGTCAGCCTGCATCACCAATAATCATGTCAGAAATGTCAACATCAAATCATCAAATCAAATGAAACATCATAATAAACATATCAACCCAAAAGCACACTCCCTGACTCAGTCCGGAGTCCAAGGAGGTTCTACCGACGCCTCTGCATCCTCAAGGTCAAAAACCCTGCACACTCAATAAAACTGAGTCAATAGCACCCGTCTACATCAAATAGTAACACATCATGTCATCTATGAATCACATCATAATCCAATATAAAAGGTCCAACATCAAAAAGGGTCCAGATCACTTGCGAGCAAGTGTCCTCAAATAATAAGTGTTCTCAGTGCGCCAGAGCGGGATGTTACAGTCCTTCAGTGGAATTCTTCTTTCCCTCCTAGCAGTCTCTCGCTCTGCTTCTTGAGCTTGTAAGGAAAACTTACAACACCTTAGGCGCACTCCTTGCACTTAGATCAGTTCTTCGATGAATTCTTCCTTAGCCTTAGGGAAAGGTTTAAGGCATATCCTTTCCTTTGTCAATGCACTTCTTGTAAATCCTTCCTTCACCAGAATGTTCAACAATTCTGGGATTCTCCAACATCTCCAACTTCCATTACACAAAAATTTAGAACAGGAAAAACTATCATTTTCTGTTAATGGTAGAACGTGAAATTACAATGGTGGATTCTAATCTACAACTGAGTCTCAGTTCTATGTGTTTCTCTCCCTACAATTTGACCTATCCAACCCAGCCAACATTCTACTTGGAAATAATACAAAGTTTTATACAAGAGGGGCTCGACGAGCTTCCCTCGCAAGATAAACTAGTGGTGTCAAATCACCATTCAAAATGCCTATCGAAAGGGAAAATTACAATGATGGAAATCTTCTTGAAATTGGATGCAGATCCATTCTGTCGTCAACCACTTAATGGAGACCTTATCTCTAGCTTGTGCAAAAGAACAATTTTTCTCTTCCATCTTGTCTTCATTAAATTCCTAGATCGCACGTTGGATTCTCGAGGAAAAATGAGAGGGCAACACCTCTCCTTCTTTAAATGCACACCATGCGTGAAATATGACTGGTGTGTGCTGAGGTGGAGTGATTCCCCTGCATCATACTCCATGGATATGAAAATCATGAGCTCTTACTCATGATTTTTCCAGCGTGGTTGAAATTCTCTTGGATCCCAAAATTCTCTTGAATTTGTCTCTCGACTCCTCTGCTTTGATGCTTCTACTCCTGCATCATCTATGCTTCTCATGCAATTTTCCTGTTGCTCAGCTTCATCATGCTGACCAATTCCTCTGCCGACTCCAACATCATTTTACTTATCTCCTCAACTACTTCACCTAGCTGATCTATCAACTGACTTTCCTTCTATAGACTAGCTTGCTGCATTCCTCCCTTGTTCATGGGTAGATCATGCTGATTTCCCAAGTCATATTATCTATATATTGTGGCCTTGAATTTCCACTCTATTGCATCCTCCACTTCTGCAGTCTAAATATTGAACTGTCATTCAACTACTTCCTATGACAGATCGACCCCTGTCATTTTCTTGACTGGCTCTGTTCTAGCTTCCACCAACTGTATCTCGTGCTGGTGTATCTCCTCTGGCATGGATATCTCTCAAAAGCCACCTTCTGGTTCTAGATTTCCCAACCAATCCTATAGTTCCTTTAACTTCAATTCCCACTGAGTGAGTAACTCAATTGGGCATTCTCCTTATGTTGGGACAAACATTAGTATCTGTTCCTCTTCTTCCATGATAGTCTCAACTTGTTGTCTCCCTGTTGCATCTGCAACATCTGTGCTAGCCTCTCCTTGACCGCTTGGTAGGAATATCTCGACTCCTCCAATGATTATAACACTCCCTTGCTCCTTCTCTTTGACGGTGGAAGTTTGCAACTTCTCATCATATTCATTCACACGGCTCGTAGCTCTGCGCGAATCTCCATCCGAGTGAGGTCTTCCTTCTTCCTCCTCTTCATCTGTCAACATCCTCTAGAGTGAACTCTCAAATGATCTCATATATTCATTCTTACCCTCCTGGAAATCTGGGATGTCTCCTCTGCCCACCTAGAAGTTTATGAGATCCACTGACCCCTTCACATTGCCCACCTGGAAATCTAGGAGACTCTTGCAAGATATATTTGCCTCGTCACTCAGGTTTTTAGCGTGCCTCAGCCACCTTCTCAACATATAATGCTTCCTTATCATCAACAACTTCTGAACATGCCATATGGCTATCCTCTTCAAAGGAAATTCCTACCTCTAGAGTACCTTTGACTTATGTTGCATCTTGAATGCAAGTTTCTCCATCTGTGCTCGGATTTCACCGAGCTCCTTGTCCATCTCTACCTTTCTCTTCTGCGGGTAGACTCCCCCTTGACCATGTTTATGATAATCAATGGTCATATTCACCTTCTACATTTCCTCCTGGAAGTCTGTTGGTCACCCTGTAACTGAGAGAATCTTCAGCTTCTCCTTCGCCTGAAATCTACAGACGAAAACCTGCTCTCATATCTCATTTGCCTACGATTTACAGAAAAACCATCTCTGATACCACTCTAGCACAAACCCCCTTCCCTCCAAAGGGATTCTTGACCTCCCAATCTAGGATCCTTCAAGTCGCCAAACCAAATGGTTTGTCGAGATCCTGACGGAACCGTTTTAACTTGACACATGCCCTTCACTTCCTCGGCATGGTTATGTAGCACCCGTGAACCCTCTCCTTAACGCTTTTCAACTCTTAATGCCAACACAGATATCTACCCATGCTAGGATTCCTCCTTGGTGTGACCATGGTTTACGACTGTGGGTCAAATCCCTTTGTGATCCCGCACTCCGAAACTATTGCAAAATACTTTCTCCCTTTTCCCCAATTTCCAAATTGGTGAATTCTTTGGGACCAGATCTATGGTCCACTTTCTCCTCGTGATCAACGAATGTGATCAAATTCATGAGTTTTGACTTCATGAATCCTCTCTTCTCCTGACTCTTCTTTTTCTGACTTGCATATCAGCGAAGTGTTGATCTCACGCGACACGTCCTCCCTCGATGCATGGCTAGGATTAATTTTGTACCCAACGCTTCGGGCGTTCTCCTCTTGACTTTGTCTGAAGGTTTTTTCCTTTGAAATGCATGGATATCTACCATGTTCCCTTCCAGATCCAATGGTCTGGACTAAAATCTCTCTTTGTGAAGATCTTCGTTTTCTCTCAGCAAACCTTCTGAAGTTCTTGCTCCCGAACCTCTTGATCTTTTGCCACCTGTCTCCTCCTTGACGATGGATTGATTTATTGTCTTCGAGACTTCAACAAGTCCTCGACTCTTTTTCACACTTAGAGAAAATTTTCCTTTCCAGACTTAGGATGTTCTCGAATACTTTCTGCACTCCTTGCAGAGTTTTGTGCAGACTCTTCTGTGACTTTGATCATCTTAAAACCATCCAAGGTTCCTAGTTCCTCTACATCCTTCAGTGGACTTCTTCTTATCATCCTGGTAGTATCTCACTCTGCTTCCTTAGATTTTAAGGAAAACTTACAACACCTTAGGCGAACTCCTTATTCTTGGCTCAATTCTTCGATGACTTCTCCCTTAGTCTTTGGGAAAGTTTTAAGAAATCTCCTTTCCTTTGTCGACGGAATTCTTGAAAAGACTTCCTTCACTAAAATGTTCATCAATTCTGGGATTCTCCACCACCTCCAACCGTGTTTCCTCTGTGCATGTTCACACTCGCTCGATGCCCTCCTGGTAGAGTGTTTCAGAGTGTTCAGTAGCTCTGAGTTGTGCTTCTCCCAACACAATATTTCCTTCCAAGGTACTTAACCGCCTTGAAATTTCTTCCCGACTCTGTTAATAAATATGATGTGTCCTCCTGGAAACTTCTCTTTTGTCTCCACTGAGTTCATACACACACTCCTTGCATCAACTCATAGAGTTTCCTTCTTTGTCGTGCACTCCTTACACTTAGCCTAGAGAACTAGACTTAACTCAACACACTCGCGGATAGAAAACATAATCTCTATCCCTACCGATGATTTCTAGCATTCATATACAACTCACAAACATGTAAATGACAGTCATAACACAACATCCATTACAAAGAAATGTAGAACATGAAAAAATGTCATTTTCTATTAATGAAAGAACGTCAAATTGCAATGGTGGAGTCCAAGCTACAACTGAGTCTCGGCTCTCTGTGTTTCTCTCCCTACAACCCGACCTATCCAACCCAAACAACCTTATTATTGGAAATAATTCAAATATTATATAAGATGGGCTCAACGAGATTCCCTCGCAAGATAAACTAGTGGTGTCAAATCAACATTCAAAATGCCTATCGAAAGGGAAAATTACAATGATGGAAATCTTCTCCAAATCGGATGCAGATCCATTCTGCCGTCAACCACTTAATGGAAACCTTATCTCCATCTTGTGTGAAAGAATAATTTCTCTCTTCCAGCTTGTCTTCATTAAATTCCTAGATCGTGCATTGGATTCTCGAGGAAAAATGAGAGGGTGATGCCTCTCCTTCCTTAAATGCGCACCATGCGTGAAATCTGACTGGCGTGTGCTGAGGTGGAGCAATGATCCTGCATCATTTATGGAGGAATTGGGAAAGAAGCAGGAGAATATAAGGTTGTACTGTGACAGCGAGAGTTCCATTCATATTTCAAATAAATCATCCTTCAATTTGAAGACTAAGCATATGTAGCTTAGGTACCATTTCATATGATCTGTCTTGGAAGATGGACATTTGAATTTGGAAAAGATACATACTATCTAGAATCCTGCAAACATGTTAACAAAGGGAGTAACCAGGGATAAAATTTGTTCCTAATCAATTTCAGTTGGCCTTCAAGCATGAAGGTGAAGACATTAAATTTTCCAAGTCCAAGGTGTAGTATAGTCTAGCAGGTACAACAATAGTAGAGTTATTGTGAGTAGTCTCCAAGTGGGACATTGTTGGTTGTGGAGCTTGATTATGTTCTTGATTCAGAGGTTTGGTTCAGTTGTTCTTGGACCCCATTCCCTAATGGGGGTGTGGGGGGGGATTTCCCCCCCAAAACTATCACCAGGGGGGTCCAGGGGGGGTGGAGAAATTTTTTTGTAGCCCCCCCTGGTGGGGGATTCGGGGGGTAGTTCCCTCGAAGCAAAATATTGAAAAAAATTACCTTTTAAAATATTTTAATTTCATATTCAATCTGTACCATTCATTATAAGGTCGTATATATGATGGTAGAAGTTATTTTAGGGATTTTTTCCCTAGAACACAACCCTCTTTTGTGAGGGAATTGTATTGCGACTATGTATGTGTGTGATTATTGTATTCTGAGAGAAGAGACTATGAGAGGAAAGAGAGGAAGTTACAATGGTTGAGTTGTAGGTTGTATCCCTTCATTTTGGTTGGATAATAAAAAGGAAGGACCTGGAAATTTCTCTGGTGGATGTAGCCCACAATGGGTGAACCATGTATATCTATGTCTCTATTGTATTTTGTGTCTTTTGTGTTTTATTTCCGCATTGTTTTTATTTTATTGCTTCGTGATCCTGTTTTTCTAACAATTAGATGGAAAAATCTCATTAGTTCGATGGTTTCATATGGATGTTACAAAGGTAACCATTGCAGAGGTCACCAGACTACTAAGGATGGGGTAATATGGTTCAACAAGAAAGTGTTCATTCCATAGGCC
The DNA here is from genome assembly GCA_009831015.1 of Picea engelmannii. Lineage (NCBI taxonomy): Eukaryota > Viridiplantae > Streptophyta > Pinopsida > Pinales > Pinaceae > Picea > Picea engelmannii. Next base: position 100,561 of record ML780500.1, on the reverse strand, counting down.
TAAACAAAATTTATGAGAGACGAAGAAAAAGTTAGGAATAAAGGTAAGTGATTTAAAATAACCTCTCTTTCCTTCCCTTGGAAATATGTAGCATACTTTATTCATCTATATATTAACTACGAAGGTAGATTCATAATCATATACAATTATCATTTTAATGCTACTATCTTGCCTCCACCATGGACAACTCCTCAACATTCCTTATTTTCTGTTAGATTCCATGAAAATAATGGATAGTTATGTTTGCTGCTCTAAACACTCACAGACTTGTGTTTCAAACCCTGGATTGATTAAAATTTTCGTCATCCATGCATTAGGATAAAGGAATGTTACATGAAGTGAATTCATTTGTTCCACAGGAACTTAAGGTTCGAAAGATAAAGGAAGCAGTGAAGTAGAGAAATTGGTAGAGGATAAGGAAGTAGAGAGGGAAGGGGTTAACTATTAACCAAAGCCTATTAATTGAAACAAGGAGTATGGAAATGACAAGTCCACGAATGAGTATGAGATGGAGTTAGAAATTACCCATGACGACATAGCCACTGAAATGGAAACAGAGGAAAACACATGGCTATACATAGAGAATCAGGAAAACGCATGGGTAGACACAAAGAAGGAGGAAAGAGCAGGGGAAAACACAAAGAAGGAGGACATAGAAGAAGAGACAAACAAATAAATTGAAGGAGGTAATACGGAGAAGGAACCAAGTGCAGAGGGTACAAAAATAAACCAAGAAGACCCCAGAAAAGAATAAAAGGTTGGAAGGATCGAGGTACAAGGTAACCCCTCTACTGCACAAAATGTTTCACCACTTATATCTAGCGATAAAGTGGAAATCATAGTAGAAAACCATTTTTTTTTAAGAATATAAACCCTTCTCAATGATAGAAAAGCTTCCGCAAAAAAAGAAAAGGAAAAATAGACCATTTCGAGGAATTTATAATGACCCCCCAAGGAGAAGAACCAGGCCTTACTTATAAACAACATCAGCCCAACCATCATAATGATTAATCTTTGTTGGTTTCCCATAAGAACCTACTAAGAAACAAACTATTCCAAGGAAGGGAAAGACAAAAGAAAGAAGCACTAGTTCCAAGCTAGTTAAAGTTGCATCCCTACTTAAGAAAGTCAATTATATAAAATAGGAAAATTCTAGACTTGAGGAATATCTTAGGGTTTTAAAAGAAAAGTCTTAAGAAGAAGAAACTCCCCTGAGACTAGGATCCTTGGCTGAGATTTCCCAGATAGTGTAAAAATTGTGTTATGCTTTAAAGCCTAAGGCTTGGATATAAGAGGATAAAGGGTCCATGGAACAATTATAATGTTCAACCTGTGGTGATGTTCTTAGCCAGGCAGGTTATGCATGGAATGTTGTGTTTCCACTTAAATTTGTTTTGGTAGGCATTCAGACAGATTCTTTTGAGAAGGATGAGTATATTAGTGGGGTTACCCAAAGCATCCAAGAATAATATATCCAGGGTACTAATGATACACAAGAACTAATAGTACCTAGCATAGAAACAATGGGACCCATCCCAAACATTGGAAAGGAGGTTGCAACTTAGAAAGATAAATAATGACACAATGATGGAGGGACAATTGATAATTTTCAAGATGTCACAATGAATCCTGCCCAAGACATTGTTGTTACACAAGAACCAACAATATTGGCTATAGAGACAATTGAATCAGATCAAAAATCAAAAAATGATATTAAAACTCTAGGAGATGGGGATGTTGAAACTCTATGGGAGGAGACACAACATAAATATAAAGGAGAAGAAGGACCTCCTCTGTTGGACACACAAAAACTTGACCAGGATGTTTCTATTACATAAGAACCAATAACACCTAGAAGTGAAGCACAAAAACCTGAAGAAGAAAAGAGTCAAGATACAACCCCTGATGTTGACATGTTGATTTTTGAAACTCATAAGTGGAAGAAACTAACATTGTCACTCTAAGAAGGCGTAATATCTATTCAAAGCATAGAAAGGTTATCTATGACATCATAGAGAGACGGGAAGAAGAAGTAATGTTTTAGAGACAAAAGTGGTATAATATGAAATAAGAGAAACAAAATTTGAAAGAGTTGGAAGACCAAGTTCAAGCCCTGCAAGATACAAAGGTAAAAGTATGTGACTTAGCACATGAATTGATGAATTGAAAAAACCCTTCCCCTGCCTATCCATTGTTTCTTCATGAAAAATTCATCCTGTTCCAACTGGCAACCATGAAATAGAATAGATTTTGTAAGTTCGACTCTACTATTTCCTTTATGAATACTTTCTTTCATATAAGCCTTTTAGACCAACATTTTCTATGTGAATTGTACTTGCATGAGGTTATCTTGTTGGGGGAATGAAAATTCAATATTTCTCCATATGTCAGATACATCCCATTAAGAGCATTTGCCTCATTTGTTAGCAACCAGGAAAAGTGGAAAGCACCCTATGATATTATGAAAACAACCTAGAATGAGAAAGAGCTATGGATTCCGGGAGAACCTACCCCCATTTCTGATATTATCATAGATTTCAAAAATTTCCTTGGTTCAAAAGGATGGGTTGTCATTATGAATGATGTTCAGTTATTTATTCTATACTTTTGTCTTGCATGCATTAATATGTAGTGTAAAGAATCTCTAGATCGAAGTTGGCTCATGTGGAAATCCTCTGATGATGAACTGAAGAGGAAGGACCCCCATGGATACCCAAACTTCATTTTTTCTTTGTCAAGAATAAACAAGTATATGGATTGCATCATGAAATGTGGATCAGGGTGGCTTGGCCTCAGATACATATTCCCTTTGGGTTGGCTTCCCACCAGGTGATATCAACATAGATACCAGTTAAGGAAGGATGAATAATGGTGGATAGATGTGATGATGAATGGTGGATAGATGTGATGATGAGTAATGGATATAGGGCTTCTCAGGAATATACTATAGGGGCATATATCCTCACTAGTCTTCATTTGTAACACGTCAACGTGGACTTAGAATGATGAGCTACATGAGGACATGCAATTCCTTTAGTAGGGGGGAGATGTCGATTTTAGGAATTGACACTCTTTACCAATATGCTAAGTCCACTTGATGCGTTGATTCTTTAAGTTTTTCTTGCATTATGGGAAGGAAAATGTCTATGTTGGGTGATTATTAATAAAGTGTTAAGAATCCCTACAGAAGAACGAGTTGATACAGGTGACACTACTCTTATGTGTTGATACTCCGAGATGTTGTTACTCTATAGATGTTGCTACTCTGAGATGTTTCTACTATGATATGTTGTTACTTTAAAGGTGATGCTACTATTATTGAATTATGGGAAGGAAAATGTCTATTTTGGGTGATTATTGATAACGTGTTAAGAATCGATGCAGAAGAACCAACTGATACATGTGACACTACTCTTATTTGTTACTACTTTCTATCCTTCCATTACTATTCATGCTCCTTCATATCCGTTATAGTTCAAAATATTTCCCTTTTGATCCTAATATACTAAGTCCACTTGATGCCTTGATTCTTTAATTTTTTCTTGCATTATGGGAAGGACATTGTATGTTTTGGGTGATTATTGATAAAATGTTAAGAATCCCTGTAGAAGAACCAACTGATATAGGTGACGCTAATATTATGTGTTGCTACTCTGAGATGTTGTTACTCTATAGATGTTGCTACTCTGAGATGTTGTTACTTTAAAGGTGATGCTACTTTGAGGTGATGCTACTTTGAGGTGTTGCTACTCTGAGATGTTTTTTCTCTATATATGTTGTTAATATGTAATGTTGTTACTTTGATAAGTTGCTACTCTTAACAGTGTCAACGCTACTCAAACATCACCATATTGATGTTGAGTAGCTTGTTGACTCATGAAACCTCATGGAAATGATTGGTCCCTTTGGCGATGTGACTATTCTTGAGTCACAATTATTATATGTCATAATTTTGGTTCTCCAACCTGAATAATAAGATAGTCTAGTGGGAGAAATATGTAATCAAGTAATCATGTAGCTATAATCAGTTACAAGAAATATTGCATCTTCTTAATTAAGAAAAAATTGAATAGCTTGAGAATTGAAATATTCTCAAGGCAGTTCGTAAATGTTAATATTTCAATATTAGGTAGATGCGGTAGTTTTAAGAGGAAGAAAATATTTTCTCCCGAGTTAGTCTAGTTTTTGGGAAAGAGAACAATTGTCTTGGTTGATGAAGAAAAACATTTGTATCTACTCGTCCTGACCTTTTAGTAATAAATATCTGGCAAGTTTGTGGTTCAATTTTATGTGCAATTAAGTTGTAGTTCTTGTAGCTTTTTTATCCCTTGCTAAGGAGGAAGGGTTGTCCTATTTAGAAGAGTTGTTTCCATTGTATTAGTATGTAGATTTACTTTTCCTGTTATTGTCAGTAAGATTGGTTTTGAGTGTTTTGGTGCAGATTTGAAGTGTTGTAACTCAAATGTAATTTTGTTTCAATTTTATCTATAGAAATATTATACAATGTGACCTATTTTAAGAAGTGTGTCTTCCATTTTATTTCCAGCAAGTGTGTTTCTTATCCCAATGCAAGACATGATTGATTTCATTTCCAACAAGTATGTTTCTTATTCCAATGCAAGAGAGGATTGATCCCATTTCCAACAAGTGTGTTTCTTATTCCAATACAAGAGAGGATTGATTCCATTTCCAACAAGTGTGTTTCTTATTCCAATGCAAGAGAGAATTGATTTCATTTCCAACATTGAGAATCGATTTTTATTACAGTCAGTGTGTAAGGTTTTAATTGATTGACAACAAAGTGTTTTTATTCAATTTAGATTAATATGCAGTACTTCATTTTACACTAGCAAGGTAGAGGAATTGTCTCTTTTATAAGTAGATTCATTTCAGTTTCAACAAAAGTGAGGATTGTTCCCTTTTAAGTATGAATTCCCATTTTCAAAAAGAATGGTTTGATGCAATTTACAATAGTGTGATGATTGATATAAGGGTTTGATTAAGTTAACAATAGTTTGTTTTCATTCCATGCAAGTTTGATTGGTGAGATTTTGTTCTATAAGTTTCAAGATAATGTTAGTTAAGGGTTGTTGCATGCATATACATTTCATGATAAAATTTCAATAAAAGACTTACCCCAGGTTGACAATTTATGTATTGGATTCTTTAATAAGACAATTAAATACACCAACATTTACTTTTTAAAAAAAATTGCAAGATATATGAAAAAATAACAATTCCTCAATAATTAAGTACCATGGAAAATATTAATAATTGATGGAAGAATACAAATTAAATAGTTATGATATAGATAAAATTAATAAACAAAATTTTTGCATATCTCTATGAACTAATTACCTTTCACTTTCCTCATTCTACCTTTCCCCAACAAGACCTCCCCTTCAAATTTTTTGATGAAGTTGACATCCCAAATGAGAGGTACATTCATATTTGTTGCTAATTTAGGAAGATATTGACTAATATACACCAATGATTGGTATACCATATAGCCCTCCACCATAGAACCCTTAGGATGTGCTCTTTGTCTAACAAAGGACTTCAATGATTTCAAATGCCTCTCCACCATCTAAATTGACCTTGTGTGTACAAGTCCACACATTCAATATCCTCAACTTGGTGTATGAGGCAGTGTTCTTGTGCATTGAAAAATGATGGAGGTATGTAGTTTTACATTTCACACATTAGGAAAGGAAGTTCTCTCATCCAATACTTTATATCTTATTTATGGACTTCTTTAGATGATATCCACCTACACATGATGCAAGAAAATCACATGTTTAAGTATATACATTGAAAGTAAAACACATGTGAAGAAGTTCTGAAATGAATATTTTTCATAGAAATCGTTACTTACCTCATGTATTTTACATGATCATATATGACTTGTTTTATGTTGTTGTCATTTTTTTCTAGAAGAGATAGAGGTAGAACACACTGTAACAAAAAAAGAATCATTATAAACATTAGAGGTAGAACATATTGTCAAAAAAAAAGTAAACAAAAAAATACCAAAATGATGTATACCAATATAGAAATATAACATAATAATTACTTTAATAAATGTATACCAATTATGAGTTTTTACCCCACCAAATTGACCTTTCTTCATTCAGATATTATTTATGTTTGAAGCAAATCCCAAGGAAAATTTAATTTTTCTAATGACCTCTTTTACAACATTGATTTGTTTCTCTATAATATTGAAGACTATCTCGATGTCAATCGCTATTTGAATTAATCACATTTTTCATTGCATGATTGGCTTCCTGAATGTTACTAGAAATTTTTAATTTATTTTCTTTGTCGCTCCTTCCATATAAGATTCTCCATAATCTCTCTGTTACATTCATCCTAATATGCATTGTATCAAACAAATGATCTATTTGTAGGTTCTCATAGTAGGGAAAACTACTAAATTGTATAGGGTATATTTTCATTCCTCGTGGAATCCCATTAATGCCTTGACGACATTTATGAAAAATAAATTAGATTATAACAATAATTGTTAGATATGGTAAATAGAATTCAATACAAATTAAAATTGTAAAACATTAATATATATAATACATAGACTAATTTCTTACCTTGATGATTTATATTATATTCCAACTTCCATAGGTGAGGTGTCATTCTTCATGGTTTTATTCTAGTCTCTTCTTTCAAATTGAAAATATGATTTATTGTAGTTTGATACCTATGGTTCTTAGGGAGGAAGTACCTATACTCATGAAACATCTCCTTTCCTAAAATTCTTGAACAACAAGATTTCACCCTAGGACTACATATTGGACATGAAAATTTACCCTTTGTTTGAAGACCTACAACATATGTATTAATGTCAATATCAATTATATAAAAAGGAATTATTTTAAAAACATGCATGATATTCTCAAACAGATATATACTATTAAAGTGCAATAGTACATTACATACCACAAAAATATGTTATTCCTGGTGCATCATGAATTTTCCATGTAAGTATTCCATGGAATTGAATTTTTTTTTCCCTATTGGTCTAGAGATGTCATACATAGTGATTCCAACCCATAACTTTAGTAACTCATTGATAAGAGGATCAATAAAAAAAATCATATCTTTAACTTTGTAATTTTCTAATTGATTGAAAATACACATCATTACTACTTTGTATATATGTATATATAAGAAATTATGCAATAAACAAGACAAATGAAATGTTACGTTCAAAACATTATTGTAAAAAAATACTTGGAAGATTTATTGCCAACATTATGTTCTCCATGTTTATTGGCATCCAATGAGGAAGGTTATTATTTATAACAAAAATAGGCCACATTGAGTAAATAGACTTGACCTCTCCAAATGGATTGACACCATCAACTGCCAATGAAAGCCTAATATTATGAGGTTCTTCTTTAAAAGTTGGTCATATTTATTCATTGTTCCTAAATGCAGAAACATTTGTAGGTATTCAAAGAACACCATATTCACTTATGTTTTGTGCATGGTAATCCATAAACTTTGATATGATTTGGCACCTGGACAATCATTGCAAACATGAAATTATAGGAATATGATAAAGAACCTTGTGAGGCAGGTGTTGTGTTACTTGATTGGTTCGATATCTGCTTATTTGACATTACATGAATTTTGTTTCCAATGCATATTATCCATAATATATAACATGATCATTAGGAAATGCATCAATAGCTTGATACTCCATTCCAATATATTTCATAATGGCACATAATTCTCGTTATGTGCGAGGTAAATTATTTGATGATGGTAGGATAAATTAACCTAACCATCTACAATGCAAAATATAACTAGTTAATGTAAAGAACATTAATATTAAATAATGCATCCTTAATTTACACAATAATTAATAACACTAAGAATAGAGAAAAAAAACTAGACCTTTTTATGTATATGTGACGAATTATGTTACATATCTTAGGATCTAGGTGGGACAAGTGTTTGAAAAACCGTTCAATACCTTGAATTTTACCAACAACAATATAGTAGAGAGATAATTTTTCCTCGATACTTCATAAATGGTTTGTTGTGACTTCTCAATCAGAGCCACATCATGAATATCATCAACATTTTCATCCATTGGATGAAAGGTGTCATGGATCAATCTATTTATACCATCATTCTCAATTGTACTATTATCAGAGTCATCTTCTTCCATAGGACTAACTTGATCTCCAATATTCGCTCCATCTTCCTCAGTGTGTACAACAAGATTTATAATACTACTTGGAACATTCCCAAGATCGCACTTAGGATTCCCTTTCTTGATAATTACAAACAATCAAATAATATTAGTGTATGTAAAAAATATTAAAAGGATATAAATTTCTACGAATACAGTCAACACAAAAACATATAATGAGTAATAACTTACCAAGGGACGATAATCATACCCCCCTTCAACATGTACAACCTATCTACAATTCCTTTTAGCTATTGTTAGTAAAATTCTTCTTCTATTGAAGCCTCTACATTGATTGCAAGGGAAATAACATTTCCTATCACCCTTTGCTTCCAATGCTGCAAATAACTTTTGCAGTGTCCTATCATTTTCCTCTGGAGTAATGTTATATGGAATCATAATTAATTCACTAGTACATATGACCAAATTTGCGATGGTTTTTCATTGATATTGCCACACATATTCGTCGCAATTTCCATGAAAGCCGAGTTTTTTTTTCATTGGAATAATTTCATCTCTCTATCGACGATCCAGGTGTGCGTGGAAACATCGATGAAATTATCTCTCCACACGTCACAACCGTCAAGTTTGGTTAACCCTTTGCATCTTCGCAATTCCAATGAAATATCGTCGCAAGTACAATGAACAACCGTGGCAATTACAACGAAATCTCGTCGCAATTGCGACAAAAATTTTTGACAAGTCAAAAACTTATGACGCAAATGTTGTATGTGCGACAAAAGACTGTGGAAAATTGTGATGAATACCCATGGAAATAAGAATTAACATTGATTCATCAAGACCAAAGTTACGATGAAGATGTTGTATGTGTGATGAAAAATTGTGGCAACTTGCGATGAAATTTCGTCGCTATTGCTACGGTGGTCAAAATGCAATTTTTTTTCCGACGAACTATCATCGATATTGTGATGATGACATTAATTTTTTTTTTTTAAATTCCACGAGATATGGTATTACCATATTACATTGTAATATGGTATACCATATTACAATGTAATATGACATTACCATATTACAATGTAATATGGTAATGCCATATTACAATGTAATATGGTAGTGCCATATTACATTGTAATATGGTATACCATATTACAATGTAATATGGGATTACCATATTACATTTTAATATGGTAATGCCATATCAATCCACAATTTATTGCAAGCCAACATGAAGAAATATGAGCTTGGAAAACAATTATTGTTTTGTATGGATTTTGTAGTTAGAGGATGTGAATTTTGTATTGACCTAAGAAATATAAAATTTGTTGTAAATTGGTTGATCCAAGATAATTTAATTGAACCAAGGTAATTCATGGGGTTAGCAAATTATTTAGGAATGAAATGTCTCTTCAATGCACATCATAAAAGGAAAGTATAACCTTTCAATTCATTGCAATTGAAAACCAAGTAACTGAAGCTTTGACATGAAAGAATTGTAATGCGTCAATATTAAATCTAATGAAACTTGCAATTTCATTTGAAATCAAAGAAAATTTCGCATGATACATAATGCCGGAACCTTTGATACAAAGAAGGAGTTGGATAACATAACACTTGAAACTTTTGTTGGTGCAATCATAATATACCCCAAATAAGGTAAGGAATTGTACATCATAGTTTAGGCATTGAAGTATGATAAATATGATAAATATATACATTCGTTTAGGCATTGAAGTATATTGCAACATTTTGAAGTATAGGCATTGAAGTATCCTGCAACATTTTGATTCGGTAATCAAGTTGTATGATAAATATATACAAAACCACATGGTCAATTTCCTTTAAGACCTCTTTGTTTTTATTTGACCATAGCTCTGAAGTTAAACTCTTATGTACTTGAAGAATATAAGGGATTACCTACATCTAGCTCAAATTTTGGCAAATGGTTAAAACCTTACAAAACTTGTATATATATGCAAGTCTCACGTCTTTGAGATGATTGTAGGCTTGAAGGGGGATTAAACTAGTATAAATTTATAATTTTTTTGTTAAGAAAGGAGAACCAAGAATAAACTCATGTAAAAAAGACTAAATAATATGGCAGTTTTAATACCATGTTGAAACATGAAAAAAATACATAATTATCTTCTTCACTCATGTAAAGGTGCATTTTGGAATATCTACATTTATCATCTGTAGTAGATATAATAGATTCTCAAGATACCTAGATCCACACTCTAGATGATAACAGATATAAGTTGAAGAGAGTTCTATCCTTTATTTACAATTGCATGGGTATCCCAAGGATATAAAATGATAATCTATACATTTTGGATAAGAATGAATAAAAACTATTTGCTTGGATTGGTCACCATATATGGGAAAATAGTCCAATGTTTATGTGGATCATTTGAAGTTGTCTATGCCATCCTCATTAGAAGGAGAATTTAATGAAGAGACATTGAGTCCCAAAGTTGATGGGGATCATCAACTTGAAAGGGAAAAGGTCTACTCCTAGTTGTATTCATATATTTGTACTGATGTCATATAGGCTTGTGCAAGTGACAAAAATTTCAATTTGTATGAATTTGGTGAGTGGAAATTTATGATCCACGAGTAATGGTAAACCCAAGGGTTCATGAGAATGTTGAAAGGTAGAAATATTGTTAGGTTTGTAACGTAATTTTTTGAACCCATGAAGACACCATCAGTAAAAAGGTTGCTATTTATGAAAAGGTTTTAAAATCTTGTTCATCACCTATGTATAAGCTATTGGTCAATTTTCTTCTATGTTCTGAATGATTTGGGAAATAATGGCTCTTAACACCTTGAAGAATTGGAAACTCTTATGAACCTAAAGGGTTGTTATGACATTGACTCATATATTCTTGTAAAAACATAATGTTATTTGATGCCTCGATAATTTAGGCATAGTGTATATAAGGGCTAGTTATCAACTCCTTTCTTGATAATAATAAGAGGAATATTACTAATATAATAGGAAGAGACTTGTGGATGTCACTTGCACAATTGTTGGAGCATACAAAAAGGACAATAATAATGAGGTCCAAAATTTTGGGTACATCGTGAATATGTTCAATATACAGGGGGTAGACTAATACATACTTTCATTTCCAAGAATGAGCAATGAACAATGAAAGAACATGTTTAGCTAGATACCTACATCACATAGGTTGGAATCTTACCACAAGTGAGGTAGGGTTAGCAACCTGATCTCTTATGGAAAGGATGGAGGATAGATAAAAAGGTAAACATGGGAGGTTGTGGTGTTGTGGTAGTTCTAACAAAGGCAAGAGAAAGAAGTTGATGACATTGGGATGACATTGGAAAAAGGCATGAGTTGACATAAACCGACTAAGAGTGAACATGAGCGAGAGAGGAAACACAATCTAATATAGGGTTATCACAAGAATAAATGTAACATATGGCAACTTGGAGGTAAGGTGAGCATAACACATGGCATTCATTGTTCTAGGATTTTTGTAGTCATTAAGGTGCCATACACTAGTCAAGGACATAGCATGAGTCCCATGTGACATATGATAGTTTGGAGAGTGTGAGAATAATAGGCATCATAAACTAGTAATATAGAGTCATCAAAATCACAAAAACAACACATGGTAGCCTAGATTTAGTGCAAGAATGAGAGGTGGCATGCATCAATGGGGTATTTTATGCAAATGTACGAGGCGACATGCATCAACCTAAGTTCAATGCAAGCATAGAGGTGAAAAATACCAATTGTACCAGTGGAGGAGAGAGGATCAAAGGAAGATATGATGTCACCATTGGGAGGGGCTCCATAGTTGCAAGCTATGGAATGTGACCAT
>ML780500.1:49576-73363 GCA_009831015.1 Picea engelmannii | reverse complement strand
ATGTCACAACAAATCTTTCCAATTCTCTCTTTGTCAGTCCTTCCATCTAATATTCACCATAACAATTCTGTTATGTTCTTCCCGATATGCATTGTATCAAACAAATGAACTATTTGTAGGTGCTCGTAGTATGGCAATCTACTTAATTGCATCGGGTAACTTTTCATTCCTCGTGGAAGCCCATTCGTTCCTTAATGACATTCATGAAACATCAACAAATTGAAATTAACACTAATTAATAGGACAAAATGAATTTAATACTAATGAAATTAACCAAAGATTTATATAATAGGTCATACATAAATAATTTTCATACCTTGATGATTTATAATATATTCCAACTTCCAGAGGCGAGGTGTCATTCTTCGTGTTTTTTTTTTCCGTTTTCTTCTTTACCATTGAACTTTGCTTTGTCTATAGTTTGATAACTATGGTTCCTAGGTAGAAATTGCCTATACTCATCAAACACTTCCTTTGCTAAACTCCTTGAACGATGAGATTTTATCCCAGGACCACAAACTGGGCATGCAAATTTACCCTTTGTTTGAAGACATACAAGATATGTGAATAAATGTAGCGTCAAATTAGAGTTACAATTTAAAATAATGCATGATTTTTTCAAAAAAGACATATAATATTAAATCACAAAAATAAAGTAAAAATATACCACAAAAATGTGTTAACCTGGGAGCATCATGAATTGTCCATGATAGTATTCCATGGAATTGAAATTGTATTTTCCCTATTGGTCTAGAGATGTCATACATAGTGACACCAACCCATAACTTCAACAACTCATCGATGAGAGGATCAATATATACGTTCATATCTTTAACCTGGTACCTACCTGATTGGTTCAACCTACTGCATGATTAATTATACTTATTTAGACGTCATGATATATAAAAGAAATAATTATCATGCACGAAACAAAGAAATGAAATATTTTGTCATGCTTTAAAGCAAATAAAAGATAATTAAAAACCTGGAACAATCATTGCCAACATTGTGTGCTCTCTCTTGATCGACATCCAAGGAGGAAAGTTATTGTTTATAAAAAAAATAGGCCACACTGAGTACGCAGAATGAAGCTCTCCAAATGGATTGACACCATCAGCTGCCAACGAAAGTCTAACATTACGAGGTTCTTCTTTAAAAATTGGCCACTTTTCTTCGATGTAGTTTAATGCAGAACCATCTGCAGTCATTTGAAGAACATCGTCTCGACTTCTGTTCTTTGCATGGAAATCCATAAACTGTGCTATACTTTGGCACCTGAACAACCACTGGAAATGTGGAATTATTAGAATATAACGAAGAACTTTGCGAGACACCTTCTTTGACAGTTTATCGGTTCGATATCTACTTATTTGACATTTTGGACATTCATTTTCTAATGCATATTTTCCATAATATATGATATGATCATTAGGACATGCATCAATAGCCTGATAGTCCATTCCAATTTCTTTCATAATCACGGATATTCCTCGATATGTGCATGGAAAAATATTTGACGTCGGTAATAGAACATCACCTAACAATCTACAAAATTCTAAACAATAAGTCAATGTAAACAATGTTCATCATCAATATATCATCCAATATACTAATTTACAAGTTAGAAAACAATAGAAATATAGGAAAAAATTGAACCTTTTAAGTATTTGTGAACATGCAGGAATAAATAATTAACAAATTAAATACCTTAGTATATGTGTGAGACATGTGTTTGATAAACCATTCAAAACTTTCAGGTTCACCCACAACAATATAGAAAATAAAAGATTTGTTGTTGAGCCTTCATAAAGAGGTTGACGTGACTTCTTGAGTAGAGGATCAACATCATGACTATCATCCTGGTTGTTCTCATCCATTGGAGAAAATGTGTCTTGGATCAATCTATGTATCTCATCTTCCTGATTTGAATCACTAATGTTATCTCCATCCATACTACTTAGCCATACTACTTATCTCCAGCCATACTACTTAGCTTCCATCTTGTACCAAAGGAGAAAAATTGTATCATTGTGTAAAGGAGGAAAATTGTATTGTTGAAGAACTTTTTGGGTTTTCATGATCAACATGCAAGGATATTTAGGATGGATGGACAATACATGCTCCATGATCTGGAATAATTCCTAGAAAAAAGGAGGCATAGTAAAACAACATTATTTATGGAAATTTTTCTCGGTTCATTTGGCCTTATTCTAGGAGGACCCCTAGCAGTAGATGCATGAACTAACACTTCATCAATCCCTCCAGGAAGCCAAGGTTTCTTTCACTCAATATAAATGGACTCATATATACCATTACTGGATGCAAGGAGAGAACATGAAAAGTACTAAACAAATGATATATCTCAATAAATTATCACATAACAAACCCTACATTAATAAATAATCACATAACAATTCATAAGACATTAAACATAACTAGAATTGATGGCGATATAAACTATGCTAAAAGGAGCAATCACACCTGATTTGATGAATTGGTCGATAGTACAGTTGGAATGGTTGACCCCACATGTTTCTCTTCAGCTGTATGACCCTCTGTTAGTCTTGATCTTCCCTCATTCGACAAAGAAAGATCTTAAAGTACCTGCCAAAATCATTCAACCTCCATAAATATCTAAAAGATAAATACAAGTCATATTTGTAGCACATTATTTACTCTAAGATGCATTTTTACGAGAGTTTCAGAACATGCTTGAATGAGCTCCTCTTGGTTTCGAGAATAATTTATCAGATCCAGATGTCTAATATTTGATTAAACTGCCTCCCTTGATTTGAAGTAGCAACAACAAAGTCAACATTGACTTTGTTGTTGCTCCATTGGATCGAGGGAGGTTTTCTCGAAGATTAAACGACTGCAATAAATTATTCTCTAATAAACAAGGCCCATCACGTGAAGGAGGAATATCTTATGGCCCCTTCCCCCCTCACATCACTCTCAATTCCCCAATACCTAACATACAAATCTATTGAAATATTTACAGCAAAAAAAAACATATATACATACCAATATTCACAATTGTTTACAATGAAATAACATGTTTCCTTGATCCATTTGGAGTGATATCAATTCTCTTAAGAGAAAAGTAACAACTATTCCATGACATCATACACTACACTAAAGCACTTTACATCTAAAAACTAGAGAATGTAAATTGATGTGAAAAGAGGCCCTATTCTATTCCATCATATGACTTGGTTGGAGTATTAAAATGTACCTATAAACATCATAGAACTCATCCCACTTTGATATATAATTGAAAACATGTTATTTTTCCAATATTTAATCATAAACTCACTCAAAATACTAAAATTAATGCTTTGGAAAATAATAGATCTAAAATCATATGTAATCATGAAAATGGTCTTAATGTAAGGCTGTAAGGCTGTAAGGCTGCGGGAAAGTGGAATATGGTGAAAAGTGAAGTAAAAGCTTGGTAAAAGAATGGAATTTTGGTGACCCAACAAGTTAAAAAATGTGTTTCATAGAAAATAGATTTTATATTAAATAGTTATTAAAATATTCATGTACATCATCATTTAGTACTTTTAGTCGACCTCTTATTCTTAGCTCTATAGTTCCTAAGCATTTCATCAATATCTACGTCTTCGTTCTCTGGGTGCTCTTCAAAATATGATTCTTATTGTGTCCTCTCACGCAGAGCATGCCTAGTCTTGGGATACTCATGGGGTAATGGAGGCGACTATGACGAGCCATCACCTACAAAATAAAAAAATACAAAATTTAGATGGCCAGTTTTTAAATATCATTGAACTAGTTCAGTAATATTAAAAAAAACACATGCAATGTCATTATTTACCTATTGCACTGGTCGACACCATTGGAATGGTTTCCCCCACGTTCTCCTCTTCAAATGTATGAACCTCAAGTACAACATTCTCTACCATTGAGACAACAAACTTTATAAGGACAATCATAAATGTATAAGTAAAAAAAAATAGAAGTACAAAATGTATAACTACAAAATTATTAAGTATATGATTAAAATACAACCATATTGCTATCATGTGCCAGCTCAGTCATAGCACCATCATGGGGTTGCAAACCTGTGGAATATTGGGACTGCATGGGAGAACCATCTTCTGGTTGAAAACTGCTATCAACATACTGCTCTCCAATACTAGTGCGTTCGTTGACAATGTTGCTCCTCTGATTAAAACAAAGTTGCAAATATTAATAATATCCAACATGACTGTATTTTATTAATAATAAATGTTAATGTGGATTGAATTTTATGATGTTCAACTACAACGTTAAATCCGTACTTGTAACCAAGCTGGAGGTCTTCCTCCGTGGTTTCAGTACCAAACTCGTCACCCTGCATTGCATAAGAGTATGTTTTTTTAATGTTATTCGTTGTAATTACCTAAAATTTGTAAGGTGATACAAATAAGATATTTAGGTACTTACAATTCGTGACTGCAACTTCAAGTAGCCTCCCTAGCCTAGCCTGTGTTGGCCACATTTGGCAAGCCTTTTTTTTTTTTTCCTTTGACGTGTCATTCAACCTATCATCAAAAGTTTGAAGTATGTTAATATATACCACAATTGTATTTACATCTAAAAAAATTGAAGGTATTGAATTGAAATTGTAATTTACCTTCTCGGACCGAAGGGTGTCTTTCCTTCATCTGTCAATTTCTTCTCTTTTGTTTCCTCAATTAGGGCCTTCCACTCCCTCTCTGGAATCATTAGAAGATGATTGTACCTATAATTTTGTTTCAAGTGCTTCCTATATGTTTTTCATATATATTTTAAATATTGTCCAGCTACGATGGTGGCCAAGGTCTTATTAAATGTGTCTACACCAAAAAGGATTTCAAGATAATCCATCAATTCTTTTTTTAGGTTGGAATTATGGGAATTCCACCTCTCCCATATGGTGGGACCAAAAATCAGGAAATCCTTATTCTCCAAGGAACTATAAAAATCTTTATTCCCCACATGCAAAATGATTATATTATTATTAATTTAAAAATAATAATTTAGATGATTTATATTTGTCTACATAGAGAACACGAAAGAATTAAAATTTTAAAAATTACCTAGGACTTTAACTTTCTTTAATGGAAGCCCTTCCTCGTTCACCATAAATGTGTCCTTAAGGGTCCCTGTGTTGGTCACACATCTTTCTTTAGGAAACTCAACCATATAGTTGGTCAAATCATCAACCTCATCTTCGTCACCACCTCCAGAGCCTACCTATGTGGTAGCTTCCTTGATGTGCATGTCATGGCTCCCACCTAATGGTGTGGAAGGCGGAGATATAAATAGTTGCATCCTAGCAGCTATACGAGGGCCTGCGTTAGGACCCTCTGGCATCTATGCAACGACACTACTACCGACACCATGCATGTTGGTGTCAACAGGATCCAAAAATCTCTATACAAGAAAGAAAGCATTTTTTCGTTTAGATAATGTAAAAGTTAAAAATCAAGATTTCATAATTGATCTTATGACACAAAAATAAAACCACTTGAAATTATGGTTATTACCTTATTTTCTTAAGCCTTGTCATAACTTCTTTGATCCTTTCTTCGACCTCAGGAGTTTGATCTAGAATATCTAACAAGTGAGCTAGTTCCTTGTTTTCTTTATTGATATTTTTTCTAATTAAAACCATAGGGTCGGGGGATTCATACAAATCAATTTCGTCGAGCGAATCATCATCAAAATCATGTCCCGCCGACTACATATTCAACAAAATAAATGATATGTTAGTTATGTAAACAAATAAAATAATTGATCGCCATGGAAATAAAATGCACATTAAATGCAATTAGAAAATTGTTGTTCATTTACCTGTTCTGAGGCCTCTTTTGATTTACCACAATCATCCTGCCACATTATAGTAAAATTAGAGTAGTTATCATTATCATGAGAAATAAATTCAAATGTATGAGAAATCCTCCCTCTTTATTGACATCCAAGGAGGAATGTTATTATTGATAACAAAAATAGGATACACTGAGTAAATAAACTGAAGCTCTCCAAATGGATTAGCACCATAAAGAACATAATGAAAATCATAAAATATAAGAGTCATTTATTAAAAGTTGGGTAAAGTAGTATACGTATAGCCCCCATAATAGCAACATATGTATCTATTCGATTCAAATTGTAATCAATCAATAACTCTTCCCTTACAAATATTGTTTTATTGCACATACGAATACACGATTTCCTTTACGCCCCTCAAATACACAATTGGGTCACTTATTTGTGGTCGTGGGTCGTGTACTGTTTATAAAACCTACAATATTTCTTGTTTCTTTTGGCCTTCTGTCAATATAGATAGTTTCTCCTTTATTTTGATCATTGTCTTTTAGATGTATATAATTTGCAGCCAAGCCATATCTTCGCATATTTTTTTATATTGGACTATTCGTATCCAGTATTTGTAGATATAACAGGGTCCAACGTACTCCATCAATTCAATTAATTCTTCGTAAAAGACCTTTATTCCATCCATGGAAAATATCCCCAAACCATGTAATGATGATGGAGCAATCTGGTATATCCTTTCATTTACACAAAAATCAGTGTTTATTTCAGGAAGATCCTTGGGTACCCATCATTTCACTATATGTTTGTACCTCAATGGAACCTCGATGTTATTTATGATTTTATGATCATAAGAACATGATCTCCCTTTCACAAGAAACAATTCCATGTGTCTATGGAATTTTCTTCTGATCTTCTCACCTCGAGTTGATCTCCACTTGTTAGACCTACTAGATGTCTCACTTTCCTCTATTCTACCTGAATTTCCCTCACTCAATGAAGATAGATATGACAAATACATGTTTTATTTTACGTCCTATAACACCATTAATGACATAAAAATTCGTTCAATAAAGATGCAACACTAGTTCATTACTTGTATCCTATTGGTATCACAGTAAGATCATAATGATTACCATAGTGTTACTCTTTCACAATTGTATTATGTTCTATTATTATTGGTATACTATTTGGGAATTATAGGGGCATGTTTGGAGTCAAATGACACATGCCAACAAGTGGAGGTAATAGGACACGATGCTAGTTGGAATACCCTGGAATTGATGCCATTAGGGAATGT
The DNA here is from genome assembly GCA_009831015.1 of Picea engelmannii. Classification (NCBI taxonomy): domain Eukaryota; kingdom Viridiplantae; phylum Streptophyta; class Pinopsida; order Pinales; family Pinaceae; genus Picea; species Picea engelmannii. The sequence continues at coordinate 66,240 of ML780500.1, read as the reverse complement.
TTCATTAGTTTTGAAATGGAAATATTAGGAGATGAAGACAATGTTGATTTAATTAGGCCACTTATAGTTTTCGATTTCATACTCTACTACCTTGTGGGGACTTATTTAATAGAGATAGCCTTTAATACATTAAACAAAAATATATTCCACTGACTAGCCCTTTGGAAATGTTTGGATGGATTCCATACATACCACTAATGCAATCTAGCACATACTAATTAATCTAGGAGTCAAGCATGCAAAAAATCCTTCTCACAAAGAAGCACTAGTTGGTGATGAAATCCAACATTGCAGGATCAATGCATGAAGGGGATGAGTTTCAGCGGGTGGGAAATTTACATTGACAACCTTCTTAATGAACTAATGCCCTGGTGCAAGTTACCTCACCGAGTAGTGGGAAACCCTCCAAGGAGTTCGAGTGAGTCTAGACAACGTCGATCCAAGGTACAACACCACCTTCCCTGTGTTGTCACCTTGGGTAGGAAGTCTAAAATATTATGGCCTCTATGGTACCACCTACTATAACAAAGTAGAGGGGGGACAGTCGACAGTCAACACCAAGACCAACAAAGAAGGGTTGATTACTCTATTGGCCCCAATGAAACCTCATGCTTGACCCTTGTGTTAGAATGGCTTCCAAAAATCAATGATAGAGCAACTGGATTTCACTTCATAACTCAAAGATTTATGTTTGTTTAGCATCTTTGGAAAGTTATTCTCACAATCCTATTCCAAATCTCTACACCTAAGCTAAGATGGGTTTGAAGAGCCCTAGAAAAGTTTATAGATAAATTTTAATTAGTGCTTGATTTTAGGTTGTTGTTACTCAAAGGAGTGGTCGTGAAACTGATGGTGTTTCAACTCAACTCTTTAAACCATGCAACAAGAAACTGAAATGGAATAATTTCAACTTCTATGAAAACTAGCTATGGGAAGGAGCAAGAGGTTTTAAGAAAATAAATACGTTCTTGATTTATTACTATGTGTGCACTGCTAATGGCAAAAAGTATATTGAACTAATTATCCAGATAAATGGAAGAAAAATGACCCAAATTTTAAAAATACCATGAAAATGCCATAGTTCACTTAGTACACTTATACAACATTGAATCAAATGTCATAATTTATAACATAGTAAACTTTTATTATTATAGAGACGACCATACACATCTTAAATACTCATAAGGATCAGAGGGGTTTTTTAATTATGAAGGGGGTTTTTTAATTATGAACCCACATGTTGTGAATAAATTTGTTCACGTCAAACAATGAAAATAAAAATGTAATAAATAAAAAATGATACAAATCCTTGTTTCATACGAGGAATGTCGCATAAGGATTTCAAATTTTTATGTTATTTGCAAATTCTTAACCTTGACAAGACATAAGAGGTGTAAACATGGTGATATTAGTACCCAACAAATCTATGTTCCTACAAAACAAAGGTTAACAAATTTCCTCAAGTAGGGAAGGGATAGTGACAACAATTAACATGAGAACACAAGATTCAAGCAAAGGTGAAAGAGAGAGGAGACAAGAGGTGAGAGGATACCACACTAGGGTTGAACTAGTGAAGGAAATATAGGTGAGAGGAAACAACTATTATGAGGGAGGGTGAAATTTGGAAATGATAGCCTACAACTAGTGAGGGCATTAGAGGTGGAATTATCGTGAGGTGAAATGAATGAAGACACGAAGTGATGATGTTAAAAAGAATCATCAAAGGCATTGATTATGGTGAGGTGATATTATCAATATTTTGAAAAGGAACCATTGAAGGCACTAATATTAATTGTAAGGTGACATTAGTGAGGTCATGTGCCATTGATTCTAGCTAAAAGGAATAGTTGAAGGCATGAGGTGAATATGTTAGCATGGGTATGGAAAAGGAACCATCATTTTCTTATGGATATGGTGAACCATACATTCATGTTAGAATTTATCCATTGGTGAACCATAAACCTACACTGACAAATTCATAATATCTAGAGGACATAATCAAAAGATTATACATACCTAAATGGTGATTTTTCAATTTATCAATCGAACATGCAACAAAAAAATTGAGGTGGTGCTCAACATGATACAATGCATGATTATGTTTCATAATGTGTTCGAATTCAAGATCCTGGGTAGATATTGACCCTTCTGTTCCTCGGTGTTGCATGGATCCTTCCACAACACCAATACTTGATTTAAACATGTGTTTTATGATATTTTTGGTCCAATACTAGAATGGGTGGAGTGAGATTATTTTGTTTTCTAGTTGTGCAACACTTCCCACTGACTTGACCTCATACCAAAATCAAATTCTATAGTGTTTTAGGTCTAAGAAAAAACCATGTAGAATTGAAGGGATGAGACATGGAATACAAATGGGATGAAATATGATTAAAATCACAATATTTCCCTACATGGTGTTCATTCAAGATGAGACAAGGATGGCACATATGCATAGTGGGTGAAGATAAAACATTGACGTGAATAGTAAATAGAGACTATAGGTGCATATGACAATCCTAGAAAGTGTCATACTTCCACACTAACAATATCAAGGTTGAATTAATGGATGTGTGGACTAATCATATTCAACTATGTGGTATTGATGATCACAACATGGAAGCTTCAAAAGGACAAGTGGTGGCCCCATATTCCAACACATGGAACTACTAGTGCAAAGGTTTCCAAGCTTGGCAGGGTTCCCCTTCTTATCAAAATTTATGTAAGTATTTGAATCTCAAATTTGAGGGAGAATTTAGTTGGGTGCTATAAACCATTTTGGGTTTGCATGATAATGCAATATTTTCCCTTTATGGTTTTGTCTACATGAGTACTATGCCAGACCTAAAGTTGAATTTTACTTCATTTATAGTTTTTTAAGTCTAATTTTCATGAGTGAATTTTGGCCCTAATATTCTCCACACAAAAGAGATATTGATGGGGGTGGTGAGCATAATATTTAAGGATTGAAATAATAGAATTGAATTTTAGTTTTTTTTTTTTACCTCATCAATGGTGTTGGGTTCCCTTTATTTTGGTAGTGGTTCATAGGCCTAAGGTGTTAGCTCAAAGCCTTTACATTAATCTCTAAGCATGATACTAGGGTTTTAGGTAGCTTCTTGTGAATGTTTTGTTGTTTTGAGGGTTTTTTTATCCCACACACCTTATTGAATGTACGTGGGGGAGATAGATGTTTGGTCTTTTCTCACAGACATATTGCTCACTTGCACATAAATGAAGTTTTTTTAAAGGGACAAATTAGTTGGTATACAGTCACAACTCTCTCATTGTCATTTTTTTTTCTTAATTGATGGTGTTGGGTTCCCCTTATTTTAGTAGTGGTTTGTAAGATGTGTGGAAAACCTTGGGAATTTGTAGTAATGAATGGGATACTAATGATCCCAAGATTGAAATATAAAATGGATAATGTGAACATGTTCATGGCATGTTTCAAGATAAAAATACCAGAAAACTTAAAAGAAGAGAAATAATACCATGTTGAATTGATTGTCGACCTCCTTCTCCTTGTGTGAAGGTTTCAAATGGCATTCCCTACTCCTCATCTATCCATCGTTCCTTTGATCTCATCTTTCTCCTCGCATGCACTCCTCTCTGCCCTCAACCTCCTTCCCCTTCTCCCTGTGTAGGTCTACATCCCTCTCCTTGTTGGCCATCGAACAAGTTTTGGGAAACTTTGGTCAGTTTTGGCCCACTTTGGGACTTCGACATGCTGGTCGAAGTAGGAGTGCCCAGGAGGAGTTGAGATCGTGGATCTCACCTATTTTAAGGGTTATGTGGACCCAGTAAGGGGTCCTCTAGGCTTTTTGTAACGGGTTTATGGGATATCATCCCATGGGTTTTCCCCATATTTAGGCCCTATTCTAAGGTTTTGCAAACTATAAACAAAGAGGAATGTATTATAGAAGATATAGTAGTTCTGTGTGAAACAAAAGTTCTTTTTGAAAAGGAATTTATGTGGTCGAGGCTTTGTGCTCGATTGTGATTTTGTAGAAGGTGCTAAGTTCCATGAGAAAATATTTTGGCTCTGTGCATTTGACCTAGTTTTGGAAGGCGAAGAAGGAGGATCTAGTGCTTAGTGCGCAAATCTCATGTCTTGTGCAAAGTTTGAATTTGTGGCTTAGTGCATAGGCATGACCAGATGTAAGATCTTGTTGAATGATAAAGAGGCGAAGCAGTTTGTGGATGTAGCTCCACCATGGGGTGAACCATGTATATCTGGTGTCTCATGGTTTTCTTTGTGCAATGTTATTTCTATTACGCATTTGCTTAGTGCTTTGATTATGATGTTTAATGAATGAATGTCTTATTTCTTAAGTATTTTACTTATGATTAAGGGTAAATGAATGTTATATATAACTCACAGTGCTAGGTTCTAAGTGCTTAGGGTTCATAATCACTTATTGTCATTGTGCTTATCTATCTTTGATTATTCTCTATGATGTTAATGAGGTTAATAAACTGATGCATGTTCACATCCTAAGCGTTAATATAATATTCTGTGAAGTGATCCTATCATAGATCTATGTCCCAGTTTGGTTATAGACACCTGCATCCTGTAACCCCCCCCCCCTTCTACCTCAGGTGAGACTTCGCCTTTTTCGCAGGTGTTTCCTAAAGGTTCGGTAGTCGGGGTTTTTTTGGTGCATTGTTAAGCATTGAAACCTGGGTCTACCCTTGTGCCAACAAACAGTTCCGTTGACGGGACCTAAAACTATGATTGTTGGGAACTGAAGTAAAGAAAAAAAATATTTTTGCGTAGATATGTTGTTGAAGTGCTTAGTACTCTACTTGACTTACGAAGCTTTGTGCCAAGAAAGTAAGTTGTTATGAAGAAAAGAGGTAAGCTTTGTGCTTTGGTAGGAGAAAGATAAGTGGATTTTTTTGTTTTGAAAGCATGAATTTAAATATGTTCAGTACATTTTGTCCTAGTCTGAAGGCTAGGGTGCAATTGAAAGAAAGAGTTGATTTGAGTAAATTTAATGGAAATGAAGAAAGATATGTTATTCCTATGCATAGAAATATTTTTTGGACTAATAAGTGGATGAAGGAACCTAGAAAGAATTTTTGTAGATTGCAGGTCTAGCACTATGATCCTAGGAGAAGTGCACAGTACACAAATGATTCAGGAACATTTAAGAGAAAAAGAGCATTAAATTTGTGTTATAATTGTAGAAGGTCAGGACGTCTTGCTAAGGAATTCCCTGGGGTAGGCCCTATTTGTCTTTTCTCTAAGGTTATTGGTCATGAGGTTGAGGATTGTCCAAGGATTATTGATAAAGTTGAAGGGAGGGACATAATACAAGGAAATTATGAAAAGAATCAAGGGACTAAGGGTATGTTAGAAAATCATAAAGACAAAAGGTCAGAGGAAGTTCAGACTATGTTATTATAGTTGGAAGAAATGATGGATGTTCATAAAGATGTCAGGTTACCAGAAAGCCTGAAATCGAAACAATGCATAAGTGCAAGGATAAACGACTTCGACATAGATTGTACAATATTAGATGAAGGAACACAAGTGAATATTATGACATAAGAAAATTGGGAAGTTTTGGGAAATCCTACTGTGGTACCTTATTTAGGAAGGATAGGCTTGTTGAAGGGAAAGATGATAACTTTATGTGGAAGAGTAACTATTGTACCTATTATTGTTCATGGAACATCGACTAAAGAATAATTTGAGGTCATTAGGTTTGTTGAGGACATTGCCCCTTTCCCACTTTTGTTAGGTAAGACTTGGATTGAGAAGGATTAGATCATAAGGAAATCAGAGGAGGAAGGTAGAGAAAAGAAAAACCAAGAATTAATGGATTTCATGGCTAGAAGAATAGACCTACTAAGAGAAGAATGAGAGGATAAGTCGAAGCAATAGAGAAAAGTAACAATGCATGAGGGACAAAAAGAAAAATAATTAGCTATCAAGGTTGAAAGAATGCAAGAAGGATTGAAGGAACTATCTATCCAAGAGAGAAGTGTGCCCACGTAGGAAGTGTTCAGAAAAGGGATATTAACTTTAGAACTTTTGAGGGTACCTCGATAGTGAGAAGCCACTATGCTGGGGGAAGATAAGAATAAAAATGGAAAGAGAATTACAGAAATAGTTAAAGAGACTTAGATAATAGGAGAGAAGTCAAGGAATCTCAATAAAAAGAAGGCTAAGTTGGAAAATCTACAAGAAGTTAAGGAGACCATATGGAAGACTTCGCAGACCAGAACCCCACAGGAGGCAGGTTCGCAGGGTTTGAACCTCGCTGGAACAATAGGTCTATGTAGATTTGGATTTCTCCCTGGCAAAGTTATATAACCGTTGGAGGCACCCTAGCCATTAGAATGATGCTCCAGAATGGTTAGGAAACGTATTTATGATCTTATGGACCACTTTTGGATGTTGATATCGTGCCATAACAGATACATTTACATTAATGGAATCATTTTCCTATCCATTGGAAGATCCGTCATGACCACCTAGCTTATTTAACTCGTCGAACATTGCGTTGGGATGACTTTTTGCTACCCGTGAATGATTGATATAAGAAAATAATTCTGAAAGTGTTGAGTTTTGCTCCTGTCGTTATCTGAAACTATACCCCGCATGTTAGTTTGTCTACCCTGCATGTCTGTTAAAATCTAGAATGTCGGGAGAACCCAACGACTTGGAGACTCCTATCGAGGAAGTTCTTAGGAAACTCAAGGCTGACAGACCTATATCGGAAGGTATTAAAGCGTCATCGAATAGGGGACTAAAGTCTTCCTCTTCAACCGAACATCAATCCACCTGCATTAACCATGTAACTGAATAGAGAAGTAAGCACCATGATGATCTGGCTAACACGAAGCAGATCTCGTCGATCCTGCCTGAATATATTTTGCCTCTTGTTGGCCTTGTTAAACATAACAGTATCCCTCATGATTTTGAGTACTCTGTGTTCATTGCATACATTGCGAAAGGAATTCACATAGTAGGAAGTCATTTAGGGAAGATCTTGTTGTTGAAGCACAACAAATTCAACTTAGGAGACCAGAAGAACTACGACACTCTAGCTCCTCAGCATTATTTAATGAATACAATCAGAAAGAAACCTCGTCTCGTCTCGCAATCATGGATTAATGGGTTGGCACAGTCAACTGTATTGAACACAATGAAGATTCCCCATTTTGGCTTCCACCAGAAGATTAACGCTTGCATTAAACTCCTTTTGTCGTTCTATCATGGTGGATATCTATGGCTCAATAGAAGAATTATTGTGCATTCGACGATGATCCACCGGATCATAGGTTTAATCTTGAAGGGTCTTGACCCACAACATTTCTATCCAGGGAATACCTTAGATCGATCTTTAGCACAGTGCATCAAAGAAGCCTATGGAGAGGTAGGAAAGGGAAAGTGAGGTTACAAGGTATCCTCCATTTAGGATGGCATAGTGCTTGTAAACTCTTAGCTGGAAAGCTAGTGAGGAAGAACCACCCCACACAGGTCACTGGGTCCGTGGTGGACCTTGCAGGAAAGTGTGTGGAGGGCATGCAGATGAATTGGGAGAACTACCTCATCAACGAGCTAGAAAATGATTGTCGGAAGCCCAAGAATTAGGATATGAGTTCCACTACAGTTGGTTGATTATCTTGATCACATTTGTGGCTTGGAAGATGCCTAAAGGAGATACTTTCCTAGAGATTGAACCTACGGAACCCATGGAAGCTTAGTTTTCCACCCTATGGTATACCAATGACATGACGAAGCAGTGGCAGTATAATGTTGTATTTTATAGGTATTATCAGCAGTTGAAGGTCCCCATTGAATCATTCCTGTGTATGACACCACATAATCTACATCGGTACCAGCCCATAGTGAAGTTCCACCATGATCCCCACTTCATTTACATCATCGTGTGAAGAGATGAGAACCAGAAAATTTTGTAGTCATACTATAAGATTACAGATGAAGATATGGAACAAATTACAAAGGAATGGCCAGAATAATTTCTTGTACCTATCGCCGATGCAGAGTTATCTGACACTTACACTATAGGAATCCCGATAGTTACACAAGTTAAACATGTCAAACAATCCATTGGGACAAAGAAGCAGAAAAAGCAGGCTGAAGTCCAAGACATAGAGAGTGACGAAGAGGACGAAGAGAAAACCTCTAGAGATAATGATTCTGGCTCTCTTTTGGGCTCTAAAGATGTCCTAAAAACAACCTCTATGCATCAACCAAAGGTAGGTGTTGGCACAAGCATTTTACTTGTTGCCTACGTAGGTTCTTACCTTCCGTTTTCAATACCCAGCCTCCAAAGATGAAACACCTGTAAAGGAAAATCAATCGTAAAGGGAACGACATTTTATCTACTCAAAGGAACAGCACGACCTGCAAAAGGAATAGCAATCAGAACAACAATCAGAACAAAAGGAACAACAATCGTTACATTGGGCCGAACTAATGTTGAATTAATTACATTGTAGTATTTACCCAACTATCTAATTTGTCAACCCGGGGTTCATAAACTGAGGAAGCACACGCAAAGTATATGCAAGATTGAAGCAGGAATAATCTAATCTAATGTTTAAGCTACAACTGAAATTGAATCATTAATCTAACACACGACTGAAATAGAATCATTAATCTAACACACRACTTGGAATTGAATTAATCTAGTTGCGTAAATGAAATTAATCTAGGAATGAGAAATTGTGTTAAGGAATTAATCTACAAATGGAGAACTACATGAAGGAAAAGCAAGTACAACATGTGAAGAGTTAAATAACATAACAACATATGTGATCTCACGCCAATGAAAAAATCTTCTATTACAATAACCAAATCAATCTTCATAACAAAATAATAAAAGCATGAAAACCAAAACCATGAATCAAAGCTAAGAACCCCTTTCTCTTTCGAATCCTAATGACTACCATTAATTACTACTCTAATTCTCCTTAATTCTCTACTTACAACTGACTGAATTCTAATTGCTCCTAATTGAATTCTCATGAAGAGAGAGCACTCTCTTTTATACATGAGAGCCTTGAAGATAAGATAACCATCTCATTATTACAGATCCACTTTTCTCTCAACCTATTTCCCATTATTACAAAATATAATCCCTTTAAATCCTCACACATATCTCTCATATATCTTAGATAAGGTATTCCAACCAAATCTCCATGATCTTCTCCTTGGAATGGGCTTGAATAATCTCCTCAAATATTGAAATGGTGGAGGAAGTAATTGAGAAGTCCTTTGAATTAATCCTTCATATATTCCTACACATTACAAAGCTCACACATATTTGAGATATATATGAAAACATGTCAATTTTCTAACATTTAATCACAAATTCCCTTTTAATACTAAAATGAATAAAGTGGAGAACAATAAGGTGAAACCCAAGTATATTTATGGAAATGATATTGCGAAAGGTTAATGGGGCGATGAAATGTGAAGAATGATGAAGGGAAGGATTAATGAAAATATGACATTTTTGAGCGCCAACACACTCCCCAACTTAATTTGTTGCATGTCCTCATGTAGCCATGCATGGATCTTCTCAAGAAATTTTGGCATCTCAATGTTGGCTTTGAGTGATGATAATGAATGTTTTCCAAGATGGGATTTACATGAGTAACAACTGACATTTTTCTTATGGTTGGTTCTTATGTGACAACCATGAATATAAAGAATGTTTGTTCTTGTGTTAACAACATTCATTTCGTTATTTGTTCTCTTGATGTTATAATAATAATTTTCCCATATTGTTACTGGAAAATGTATGCTATCAATGTGCATAAGGAAAACATCACCGAGTATAAGAAAGCCCTTTTTTTTTGTATATGTGTGAATCATGCCAATATGTATATCGGTTCTTATGAAGTAAAGTGCAACAGAGTATCATTGGAAAAGAAATGTTGGAAAAGAAATGTTCATAACTGGTAAATGAGAAGAAAAAATGGAATGATGGTCGTGGAAAAATGGAGTGATAATAGTGAATAAAGTCCCTTACCCCCCAACTTAACTTGTTGCATGTCCTCATGCAACATGGAATAAGTCGTAGAAGTGAAAAAGGAAAGGGAACTTAATGAGGGAATTTTCCAAATTATTCATTGCTAACAGTTGAGGAATTACATGATTAAAGTTTAGAAAATAACATACCTCCACTTACCCAAAATGTTGATGAACTATGCAACAGGAATATGGCTGATGCGGCTGCTAGATCATAAAAGATGTCACTACTGCAGGATCATATGTGTTACACATAAAAAATACTCACTTTGATAGTGTCGCAAGTGTCATCATTGCAAAGGTCGTAAGTGTCTCATTTTGCTCACAAGGTCGCAAGTGTCGCTTGTTGCTCACAAGTGTCGCAAGTGTCAAAGAAAGCATGTTGCCATGATGCCTATGCCATACCTATAATGACATGAGAAGGACACTTGAAACACCTCAAACATTTGATTTGGAAGAGGAGAAATGAGTCAACAAGCTTGCAAACCTTTTTCCATCTGAAAGCACCTCAAAAACTGAGTTTTTGGAGGGTGGCACTCCCCTATACCTCTTCTGGGAACGCCGACGCTCCCCCTTACACTGTCTGGGAGCGTTATAAATCTCCTCTGGCCCTTTTAAGGGAGTGCTATGGATTTTGAAAGCGTTGGCGCCCCCCTAAAGCCTACTAGGGAGCGCTACAGCGCTTTGATGGTCCTTTTGAGGGAGCGCTACCTATTATGGGCAGTAGTTAACTTGTTGAGATGAATGGGGGAAGGATCCTTTCATTCTTGGAAGGCAGTTGGATTTGAATCCCTAGTCTATCCATGATCTTAGGGTAGATCCTCAACTGAAGGAGGAAAATCCTCAACTTCCCCAAGGATATCTCAAGTGGTTAAAGCCTCTCCAAGGCTATATAAGCAAGCTTTCTAATGGTGAAAGAGGACTGGTAAAAGGAGAATCACACCAAACTTATGATCTCATAAGTGGTGCTGGAACAGAGATAATTTGGAAGCAAGAGACCCATGATCTCATAGGGAGCAATCAATGAAGCTGTCATCAGTCAGATCGTGTATCTTTTGAGCAAGGGGTAGACAAGGAGGACTTGACAGAGTTGTTGCAATCAATCCATGGATGTAAGCAATGTTTTGTCCTCATTAATATAATTTCCTTGGCCTGTTTCTTTCTAATTTGTGTTTAATCTCACATGAATTAGTCTCTTTAGTAGATAGACCTATTTCGGACTAATCTTGATAGAGTAGGAAGTGGTCGTACTTTGTTTGTCTACAGGGCTTATCGAGGAGTGAAAGATTGGAGCTCAACTTGGAGCGTGCAGGGACAAACGCTGGTAAAAGGTACTTTTGTTCTCATTTCTCTTCATGCATTAGTTTGTATAGATCTGAAAGGAAGTCATTGTCCACGTTAAGCACTTTTTGTCTTAGAGTTAAGGGTCTAGCTCTTTGAGGCAATCTACCTATCCGCAGGGATATTTTCCTACAACAATATGGAAAGTGACTGCTTCTATAGCTACGACTATTGTCTACTAGATCAGAGAATGTGAAGTGGAGGAAGATGAACTGTTACTGAATGCACCATGGAAAAGAGAAAGTATGAAAGTGGAACTGTGGTAGTCTCATATGGCTTAAGTCATGCTACTGTAACTATTGATAGAGTCATGAAAAGTGTATATTCTTCACCTACTACTAAACCTGACGGTACAATTCTAATCATGAGAATGAATGTGTCGATGTTGAGCATGAAAATAAGTCATTGGATTACCGACCAATGATGAATGTCATTAACCAATGTGAGGCAACTCACCATTGATGTCAATGAATGCCAAGGTACCCAAGTACATATAGCGAAGTGCGAATGAATGAGCTGATGTCGAGCCACTTGCAAGATCTGACGATCAAGGGGCATTGATGTATTCCCATGATTGTCAGTGAGAGAGCTTGCCATTAAGGCATGCAAGCCTCTGGGTACTCAAAATGGACTCTAGTCTATATTCCAGATAAGGTGTTGAGGTCAATGGGGAAATACTTGTTGAAAGGTGGGCCTTAAGGAATCCCACATCAGTCAACATGAGTTCGGATAAAAAGAGTGGTAGGACTATAAATGAAAAGATCCCAGTAGTAATAGTATTTATGGCAAGGCAATGTAGTCATGGAAAGGGAGATGGATAGTTTTATTGACAAGGAAAACTGAAAAATACTAAAGAGATGTATGCGACTCAGAAAGATAGGCATGTGCGAAGTCATGAAGGATAAATCAATGGAAGATGGGATTCAACACAGGGATGAACAATCTTCTTTGAAGGAGAACTGGAGGAAGACATTCATGACGCAAATGGGTTTAATGAATGGTCATTGTATAACAACAAACATCATGATGTGTATGATGAGTAACAACTCCTTCAAGTAGTCAAGGAACCATGTCTTTTTTCAAAAGTTTTTGTGATTTTTTTTTTTTGAAAATCACTATAGCAGCAAGATGTGGCTAGCCGTGCTCCTGAAAAAACTTAGTACAAATCCTACACGAAAACTTGTGAGATGTTCAAAGAAAAACATAACATGTAGAAATAAGGACAAATGCAACAAAGTAAATAAAAAATGTGTTGTATACCTCTTGTCGTGATCATTGCGCGCGCATTTGTTTCATCGTTGCTTGCTTAGAGTAAAATCGCAAAAACATGTGTTCACTATTGTTTTCAAGAATTTATAAAAACGTCCATTTGCAATGTTATTTATTTTTCTTGTTTTACTTTTTATATTTTGTTTTTATCTTTTATGAATTCTTTTTTTCTTTTTATCTTTTTCTTTTTATTTATTTTATTTATTTTTTTTGTTTTTATGTTTATTATTTTTATGTTTAACCTAATTTTATTACATTATTTTTTATATTATTTGTTTTGTTTATAATAAAACAAAATATCAAAACAAACAATATTGTTTTTTTTTCTAAATGTTTTTAATAAAACAATTTTATTTATTTATTATTATTATTTTATTATTATTTGTTTGTTATTATAATTATTTTATAATCAAAAAATTATTTTATTTTATTTTTTTAACAAACAACCAAAACAAAAAAAAGATAATTTAAATCAATCAAACAAATTTAAACCAAAAAAGAAAAAAAATGAATTTGTTTTAAAACAAAAATAAAACAAGATTTTTATAATGGTTATTAGCATTCATCAACAGATTGTTCCTCGCCAGAAAAGAAGTAATTCCCTATCTAGCTACCCATATAGCATATCAAGTTAACTAATTGCCAAAATAGCCAATTATCGTGGTTTGGGTGCATTCAATCCATTGAACGCACAGTGTCAGGGAGAAACAATTTTTGTTGGAGCATGCCTATTTACCATTCTGCCCCTCTGGAGAGAAAAATGTGTGTAAAAACATATCCAACCTTTTCTATGTGAGAGGTCCTGTGAAGGAATATGCAAGGCTCTGAAGCTGCTCCATAAATGCTCCCATCAAGATCATGTAGGGAGACAAGATACAATATTGATGACACTAAACGTTCCCCTCCAAACTGATGATGGGCACTCAATACCTACAACTGTCTAGTTTGCCTGAACTTAACTTTTATTAGAATACCATACTTGTCGAAATCCATATCATGTTCATCAAGTGTTACTTCTCCAGCAAGAGCCATCTCTTGAAAGTTGTGGCTAAAAGTTTCATTGATTATTTATAGATCTAGATGCAGAACTCCCCATTTTCTACCTAGAGGATCCAAATCCAGTCCACAACATATCCCATAGTTTCAAAACCAAAATTAGGAGAGCCATAGGCATGGACCAAGGTAGAAAAAGTAGGTGCGGGTATTCGTTGTGCCCTATTCCCTGTCTGCCTTAGCATGTGCCCTGTCCCTTGTCTATCTGCCTTTCCCTGTAAGTTTGGAGGTGGCTAAAGAAGTCGAAGAAGAACATGTAATCTCTCTTTATAATACCAAGTTCATAAGTTATCTCTCCCTCGCAGTCAAAAGCGATATCGAAAATGAGATTAGAGGTGGTGGTGTCTACAACAAGAATCAAATCATGGCCAGAATCAATGAAGTCCAAAATTGCAGACAAATCCAAGGAGGCCATCATATAGGTACTAGTCGTATCTCTGTAGTGTGATCTTGGGATCATGCGTGGTCCCTGTCCCAAAAAAAGTTCTTGAACAATAGGAAGGATTTTCTGGTCAGTGGTTTCTTGATCTATCTTACTGATAACATCAATAGTCCTTGTACTATCAACATCAAATTCAAGGGATGGTTTAAGAGCTCGAGACAAAGATATTTCTGGTGCCTGTGATGCAGGCACTACTACCAATAGAATTGCATCATTGTGTTATGCATAGTCACTCATCATTGAATCATCCACAATCCATTGATCAGGTCTAGGCAAATCAATCAACGTCAATGGTGGAGAAGTGCATGTGCATAAGATAAAGAGACTTCTCTAATAACCTTGGATTATGCCGCACAAAAGCAGGATCATCAGCATTTTTCTTTAGGCACGAAAACTCGTGGATTGTTTCAACCATTACAATGGCACAGTCAGTAGGCATGGATGCTTCAACATAACCTCCAACCTTCTGAATCCTAGCATGCTCTTGATGATAAATTTCTTTACATTGACAGATTCCCAACAATTGTGAATAGAAATTCTCCTTTGTCAGATATCACCCTAGACAATAGTTGGTACCATTATTTTATTAAAGCACCAACAACAATGCCCTCTTCTCCTTTAAAATACACAGTCAAGTGCCCTTTAATGTTATCTACCGAGCGCATCCATAATTGATTGTAAAATCTTCTAAAACATATGTTCGACGAACACAAATACGGAGTGGATTATAGTTGTGTTGCTCATTCTGTTGTCTAATCAGAGAGCGAAAAAAATGATCATTTTTTGTCAAAGTCAATTAAACAAGGTGTCTTGTGCATAAGAGAAAGCGACTTCTTTAATAACCCTGGATTCTACCGCACAAAAGAATTCAGAAGCCGTCGATGCTTTTCAACAAATTTTACAAATGTCATACCTTCCTCTGCTCTTCTATATTGCGTAAAATCACTCACACTAGCATCATCAGAATCATGCTACACAATAGTGGGTCCTAGCTGCAACTTCTCAGATAAAACAAAAATTCCTCTATAAATGACAAAACCCTTTGTGTACCAAGAGGAAGAGGTGGTGCCATGGATATTGTTACAGCCTTCCTGCTTGATGCAACAGAGAAATCATAAATATTTCCCAATCGCAATCTATTTCACTTATATAACTACTCAATCCTTTCCATAATGGATCAAGTGTTGCATTCCCTGGTTACAACAATAGCTTTCCAAGTGTGATTGGAATTTTTTGAACTCTTCTGATCATTATTAGTAGTTGACCTTGCATCTCCAATGTTGGCAATCAAAACCAATTTCCCAAGAATCCATTGCTCCACCCTGCCATCCTCGAGGTAGCCCAGTAGAGAGAACATTGGCATACAAGAAAACACAAGAACACAACCTGTTGCACATGGTTAGAACTGTCATCCTGAAATTAATTCTCAATTAATAAGTGCGCTCAAGTGATAAAAATAAAAAATAATTCCTTCTTATTGAAACAACCAAATCTTTGAAATAGCAAGCGCGTCCGGATTAATAGCAAGAGCCACCGGATATTATTTTGTTTGGTACAGTGGGCTTGGTTAGCGAATTAAATGGGCGTGAACTAGCACTGGTTCTTCGAGGATAACAAAAATTGGATCTGGACAATATTTGAAATTGGATTTTTCCCATTGATCATACCAAATCCACATCGGACGTGTCCCAATCAATCCGGTGTTTGAAAACACTGGTGTCCATCATGGAAGCCTCTTAACCTTATTTCCAATCGTGATCTCTGCATTCTTTTAGAAATACACTCCAGCATATTGTTTTCAATTTTGAAAATTAGATCACCAATCAATGTTAAATATTGTTGCAAATCTTATCAAATCGAATTTACTCCAGTAGAAAAATCTCTTTAAATATGGATCTAAAACAGATAATCGAAACTTGATATACACAAGCAGATTCTACCGGTTTCTATCTTTTCTAAAACAATAAAATTTAATGTGACCCACTTAGTGGAGATAATTTAACCCCACAGAGATTTCCAAATTAAATTTATGAGGCAAATGAGAAAGCAAAGGCGTTGCTCCTGGTTGTTGGTACAACGTACAGGAATATTGTATGTAAATGGATTTCATTATTGGGAGGTTAGTATTCCATCGTTTGCACACCATCAAAACTAGTAACACCTCTGCACAATGAAATATCTCAAGCCGATGAAGACTTTGTTCAGAGTTGGCATCTATAATGTGGCCTGAGAGATTTAGAGTATAGTGAATGGGTACATCTATAAATTTTAAAGTGAGGAGAGGAGTAGTAAAATCATTGATGGGAAGACTAATAGAACCTTGCAAGTTGTTTATTCGATCGAGATTTATGCGGTGATTTATGCACATATGATATTTTGTTTGTTTGCAGAGTTATTTATAGGCATCTACAGGATAAGGGGCGAGAGAAAAAACAAGGCGTGCAAACCAAAAAAATAAACCAGGATGAAGTTTAAAAACAAGATTGGATCTTGGGAGGGCTGTTGTGTGAGAGTTATCAAATTTCAGACCTTCTTATTCAA
>ML780500.1:29293-46639 GCA_009831015.1 Picea engelmannii | reverse complement strand
CTACACCACCTAAAGATCCCCCTATTGGGACAGTGACACCACAAAAGAGAAAAGTTTCCCTGAAGAAACCATCAGCAAGGACGAAGATGTGCTCCAATAAGCCATAGTTGGAAGCCACTCTCACTGACAATGACATTATTCTAGTATGAGGAGCTATGGAGGATGCCTATGAAGACATGTTGTAGAGATACAAATAGAAAAAGATGGATTTGTATGAAAATATTAAGAGGGAGTTGAAGGAAGTGCAGCAGGTTGTTCGCTTGGTCCAGGCAGTTCCTATTGCATCGTCTCCGCCTTCCTCATCACAGACTACAGACTTGGAGGATGAACCAACTCCGTAGGTTGAACCAGGGATTTTGATCATCCTCCCCCAGTATAGAATCAAGTTTCCCACCCCCACAAAATTACAGTCTAGCCCCAAATTGGATGTTGAGGTTAACCTTAAAGGAGTACCCCCAGAACAAGTCGAAGTATTGGAGGCAGGTTTGAAGGCATACAGAAGGGGACAAAGAGAAATGACCGTTGAAAGAGAAGCCTAGCTAAGAAGGCTTGCTGATGAAACAAAAGCCCGGTTACAGAGAGCTCAGGAAGAGAAGGAGAAGGATACAGAAGCCTTGCAAAAGGAGAAATATGAAGTCCTAGTACAGTTATGAGCAGTGCAGGACAATGTAGCTTCCTATGAAAGTGAGAAATCATAGTTTAAGGAGAAGATTCAGGATGAAAAGAGAGCTATCAAAGCCCAGCTATAGAAGGAAAAAGAGAAGTTGCTTGCAAAGGAGATCGTGGTCAAAGAAGAAGTAAGAAAAGCATGTCACTTTGTTCCAAGTTTGGTATAGGAGGAGCAAGATCTTGTCGAAGCTCATGTAATGAAGCTCATAGAGACCTTCCAATAATTTCAATATAGGATAACTGAATGTGAGGCCCGAGCAGTGTCGAGCACCTCGCAAGAGGTACGTGACCAGATGGAGGAGACTGCAAAAAACATAGTAGCAAGTATAAAATCCCTCGCCTCGACATGTAAAAATTTAAGTGATAGAAGCACCTAGACATATGAACGCCTTACCAAGGATCCAAAGTTAAATAGTTTATAATCTCAGTTACAAGAGGCACAACAACAAGCATTTTCAGTGCAGGCATAGATGAAGCTTCTCATAGCAGTGGAAAGGATGAAGAGATCCCAGGAGCAATGCACAGTACAATAGAATATCACTGCCCTCCAAGGTAAGGTGATGGAGGTAACACAGAAGTTACAACCCGTGAAGGATGAAGCTTGAAAGGTATTCGAGGAGATCAATGGCCAAGGCTCACAGTTAGATCAAATAGTTGTAGCAGTAGAGCAACACTTGGAAGGGACTATTATAGAGAAAACAGTCTAGGAGCTTGTTGTGCAAGAGGCTCAGGAGAGGAAGCAATTTAAAGAAGCTAGATTTAAGATCGATTATTTTGAAGAAACATTGTCCAAACTTGAGTGACTCAAAATGAGTCACAGGTGAGTTTTGGGGGATTGGTGGCCCTCGACCAAGTTTTGGGAAACTTTGGTCAGTTTTGGCCCACTTTTGGAATTTGACGCGATGGTCGAGGTAGGAGTGCCCAGGCAGAGATGAGATTGCAAATCTAACCTATTTTAAGGGTTATGTGGACACAGTAAGGGGTCCTCTAGGGTTTTAGTAATAGGTTTTTGGGATGTCGGCCCATCGGTTTTCCCCATGTTTAGGCTCTAATGTAAGTTTTTGTAAACTATAAATAAAGAGGAATGTATTGTAGAAGATTTAGGAGTTCTGTGTGAAACAAAAGTGATTTTTGAAAAGGAATGTGTGTTGTTGAGGCTTTGTGCTTGACTATGATTTTTTAGAAGGTGCTAAGTGTCGTGAGAAGAGATTTTGGCTCTGTGCATTTGACCTAGTTTTGGAAGGCGAAGAAGGAGGATCTAGTGCTTAGTGCACAGATCTCTTGTCTTGTGCAAAGTTTGACTCTGTGGCTTAGTGCATAGGAGTGACTAGATGTAAGATCTTGGCGAATAATTAAGAGGTGAAGTGGTTTGTGGATGTAGCCCCACCTTGGGGTGAACCATGTATATCTGGTGTCTCATGGTTTTATTTGTGCAATGTTATTTCTATTACGCATTTTCTTAGTGCTTTGATTATAATATGTAATGAATGAATGTCTTATTGCTTAATTATTTTACTTATGATTAAGGGTAAATGAATTCTATATCTAACTCAGAGTGCTAGGTGATAAGTGCTTAGGGTGCATTATCACTTGTTGTTATTGTTCTTATCCATCTTTGATTATGCTCTACGATGTCAATGAGGTTAATAAACTGATTCATTTTCACTTCCTAAGCGTTAATAGAATATTTTGTGAAGTGATCTTATGACATATTTGTTTCCTAGCCTAGTTACAAACACCTGGATCCTGTAACCCCCCTGCTTCTACCTCGAGTGAGACTTCGCTTGCTTCGCAGGTGTTGCCAAAAGGGTTGGTAGTCAGGGTTTTGTTGGTGAATTGTTAAGTGTTGAACCCTGGGTCCGCCCTTGTGCCAACATTCCTCCTTCATTCCCCCTCCTCTCTTCCCTGACCTCCTTCTCATTCTCTGCCTTTGCATTCCCTCCTCTTTGCCCTGACCTCCTTCTCCTCCTCCTCGTGTATGACTACCTCAATTAGGGGGAATAATTTTTCTGGTACGATTAGAAGATTAAATTATGAGGGCCTGGAATATATGGGGCAAGAATCAAACACTCCCACTTTGTTTGTCTTTCTCTTACTTTCTTCAAATTCACAGAAATGATATGATAATAGAATGGTGTCGGTGCTTGTGGGTCTGGGTACAAGTAGGGTAGGTATGTATGCCTTCCTGCGTCTAGATTAGGGCATTCCCTTGCCACCAACAGTTTCTTATAGGTCCCTAAGGCCTCCTATCGCTCAACTGTAGGTACGGTTCCTGCAGATGATAGGTCTCTGCGGGGCCCATGCCACCAACAAGCTAAGTCCCACAAGGTTGGAGTAGGGTAGTATGGAGTTTGGAGATCAAGTTTGGAGTAGTAATTGTAGGTGGGACTTTTTTTTTTCTCCTGAGATTCAAATCTTTACTAATTCTCTATCAGTTCCAACTAATGGTGGGTGTCAGGAAGTATGCCCAGGAAAGAGTGGTTATCTTTTCCTCTCTTTTCTTATCTTTACACCAGCTGAGCGGTCTTCACCTCGTGCAATATAGCTTACATTTGTGACTAATCTTTCTACTATTATTGCTACTACTAATGATATTATAAGGAAAAGGACATATAAGGATATTCTCTCGACCGTCAACCTTCACCATGAATCTTGGGGAATGTTGCAACCTACCTCCTCTACATGCCCTCCTCTCTACCTAAACCTCCTTTCCTTCTCTTAGGTCGCGTGACCTAACTCCTCTCTGCTCTGACCTCCTTCTCCTCCTAGTTCATGAAACCTACCTCCTCTCTACTTTGACCTTGGCCTTCTCCTCCTAGCTCACATGAGACATTGAAATGTATCTTTTGTTTCTTTGTTTTCAAACTTATGTTTTGTTATTTGTTTTTTTTTGGTATTTTTTTTTTGTTTTTGTTTTTATTATAGTTATATATAATATAATATATATATTATAATTTTTATATTATATAATATATATAATTTATAAATTATAATATATAATTTATAAATTATATATATTCTATATAATATTATATTACTCACATATTACATAATATTGTCACAAGTCTTGGAGACAAAAACATCTCTAATCATGTTAATTCCTGTTAGGGTTGAGAACTAGGTTGTCTCAATGAAGTTTTTTCCTTCGTGCAAAGGATGGAGGACCACCATAATGAATGTTCATTAAAAGACAAACCAAATATGAGACTTTGTATTTCATCGATAGTTCAAGACCTTGTTTTATTATAGTACTCTAATAATCCATTTGGTGCGCGAAACCTTGAGGTTGGATGTGTATTACGAGGATTTCCATATAGACCCTGAACATGCAACAAAAATTCCAATTTAATTTGTGAATTTCTTACCACCCTCCATACTTTCCCCAAAAATGATATAAATAGATTTCTCCAAGTATTGAAACTAGCTAGTTGAGGGAACTGAAAGATAGGATCAGTCATAGACATAGGTTACAACCAATATTTTAGTGCATATTTGGAATATGACTGCAACCATGGGCATTATTGCAGTGTGCCAATTTTTTTTATTTTCTATTTTTATTTATTTTTTATTTTTTTTAATTAATCTCTTTGGATGACAATCTACCACATATATTTGGAGGATGCCTAAAACACAAAAGGAAGCCTAAGAAATCCAACCACAATATGTGATCCAACTAGGAAGGTCTTGAGGACCTAGTTTGTGACATTGAGTTTTGTCCCATTGAATTTTGGACTCGTACTTGATAAATAAAATATATAAATATAGTCCATTGCATTGATCATTAATTTATATTCCTTTATAATGGTGAGAAATAAATCATTATCAAAATTCCCAGTGACAAACTACTTGATTCCTTGTTTAGGGAGAGGGATGTCTTTAATCAAACATTAACCTATAATTTGAAAGATCAAGTATACCAAGGCTTCTATTACCATCTCATAAATTTCAAGTGCTAACAGAGATACTTGTCAAATATAATGGATTATCCCTATTTCTTCTTATTTATATATGTTGATGGAGAGATACATCATTGCTTCTAAGAAGATTATCCATGGTTGTAGGGAACAAGGGGGAAAATTCAAGATCCTTAAACATGACCAGGATGAAGGGAAACTTAACCATATCATGGGCCTTTTCAAAGTCAATTTAAAAAAATAAAGTATTGAGTCATCAACATATAGCCCATTATGTTCCTTCCCATAATGCTAGGATATTAATTTTTTAACAAAAACTTAATAATTCATTATTGATAGACATGCATTTTGTTAGTAAAATCATGCCTATAGAAAAAACATTAAAGAAAATCAAATTTATTATGTACGATTATTGGTTTGGTTTTTCATCCAAGATTAGTCATATAGAAACTTGAGTGGTTACAGGTTTTTTAAGCTCTAAAAATGTGGTGGACCATCCATTGTCAATATTGGTTCCATGGAGCATCTTTTCCTTTCCTAAAAAAAGAAAAGGCTTCATATAAACTAATGTAATTGTGCATGGAGGAAGCATGTTAGGAAAGAAGATAGTGATTTCAATGATTGGTGATGAACCTTCAAAAACATTGACATAATACATAATTGTTTAAGGAAAATTTAGATCCAAAATAAATATACTTTTCACCCTCAATGATGTGAATGTTTCTTCAAGTGATTTCAGGATTGGTGGTTCTTTTGCACTAATTCGAATAGTTTGGGAAGAAAGGGAGAAGGTGGTTTTAACTCTTACAGCTTAATATTAGGATGATTTTATCTAGAGAAGATTAAAATTTTCTTGCGATTCTATTTTGACATGGAAAGTACGACATTCTAACATCTCACATATGGGTAGATACATTCTTAATTTTTTCTTAAAAATGAACTTTAGATGGAGAGATATATGAAATGGGGAATTTGAACATGGACATCCCAATCAAGTCTTACACGAGAATTTGGATAGGTTCAATTGGATTGTATTTTCATATAAGAACTTCAACAAGTAATAATTGTATAGTATTAACATTCATGTATACATTCCTACTTTGTATGACTAGATCTTGCATAATAAAAAATGTTTTTAATCCACATATAATATCGATTATATCATTTTTTATATAAACATATTGTTTCTTAAAAAGTTAACTAGATGTCGAACCATTATTGATTTTCCTAGTAAATGTTGAACCCCTTTTTCTTAAAAAGTTAACATGTCTCTATTATTCCATCCACTAAGAAAGGTAAGAAAAAGGTCAATGAGGAGGATGTGGTTATTGGGAACAAAGGTCACAAGGTGTGCATATGTGAGTACATGGACTTATAAAGAGTCCCACATCGTTAATGAACTAGGGTCCTTTGGCATGAGCTATCATAGTGTCATATCCACAACGAGAAATTTTATAATGAAGAAAATTATAACATGGGTCAATCATACATTATATCCTTTAGGAAAGATCCATAATATTTGGAGATCCAAGATTGGAGGTATTTTTTCTGTATCCATAAGCCACATCGAGGAAACCTTCTTAATGTAAAAGGATGACCAAGTTGAGGGTTTACTGTGAGTCAAATTTGAGTCCAGAAACCCTCCCATATCGGTAAGGCATGTGAATAGTCTAACCATGTCAAATTTCAATGCATACATAAACAGTTTGAAAAAATTTCAACTTTGGCCCCATTCGCAGGTCACTATTGCCCATGTCTTGTACTCCTAGTACAATGTCTTTTTGTTGTTCCTTTTAAAATTCGATTGACAGTACACACGTTGCCGCATATTATACTGCAAGGACATATTTTTATTATGTTGATTAAACAATGAATGAAAAAAGAGGGATTTTTCATCCCAACTGACACAGATACATTAATGTATATAATAATATACAATGTAGAACCTGAAATAAAAATGAAGAAAGGTTGATGCAAACTTAAAACTCATGGCAACCAATTTGTGCACTAATTTGTGTCACTATCAGAGAAGCTTCAATTCACCCACCACAAATGTCATGCACCGACCCCGCATAGTGAGTAATGAATGGGGCCAAGGTTGAAATTTCTTCAATATGTTCCTATATGCATCGAAATTTGACATGGTTAGACTAGACACATGCCTTGACGGTATGGGAGGGTTTCAATACTCAAGAATGTATGATGTCCCCACATAATATTTGAGATTTTCCACATTTTCATCAACATTCATCATGTTTCACCTCTCATTATCATCATTCTTCATTCCCTTCTATATAATTGTTGTAGGAACTATCTTGAAATTTGACATGGACCTTCCAATACACCAATCACAAATTTGTTCCACCGAACCCGCACAGTGAGCAGTGAATGGGGCCAACATTGAAATTTTTTCAATTTGTTCCCGTATTCATTGAAATTTGACATGGTTAGACCAGATAGCTACCTTGAAGGTATGGGAGGGTTTCTATAACATCCCACTCTTGTGCACATTGAGAAAACTTATTCTTTGAGGACACTTGCATGCAAGTGATTCGGGTCAATATACTATTGGTTTTTTTTATTATGATTATGAGATATTGTGGATTTGATGATATGTTATTTTGTTTTATTTACATAGAAAAGTTCTATTGACTAGGTTCTCCTAAGTGTGTAGGACTCTGTACATTGAGGATGTCGAGGCATTGATGAAACCCCTTGGAATCTAGATCGAGTTAGGGAGTGGATTGTTAGGGTTTAAATGTTGTTGATGTGACATATGTACATTTGATTAGATATTATGATGTTGATTTTTATTGCTAACATTATTCATTGATGGATGCAGGATGACGATAACCTTTCGAAAAAACTCACATTTGGATTAAAGGGGGCATGCACGATAACCAGAGACATTGAGTGAGAGGTGTGGTAGTATCCCTACCACAACCTACTAGCACTCTCGTCGTGGATAGAATTGTAGGTTAATGATTACCTAGTTCGAGAAGACCCATGATGGTGTGAGGGAAGACTATGAAAATTGCTCATGATGATTCTAAGGGGTGCGCAATAAGGCAGGGTCCTTATTCCTTAGAGACCCTTAGTCTCCCACAAGATCACATGACGGAGTATTGACTCCAAGGGTTTGACGTCTACCAAATTCAGTCAAGAGGTGAGCGGTACCCTTGGAGCACGTAGTGCGTCTTGAAGGGAATGTCATGCAAAGAAAATGAAAAGAGGCGAGTGGCACCCTTGGAGCATGTAGTGCGTCTTGAAGGGAACATCATGATTTTAACTAGTAAGTTAATAAACCTAGTGCCTAGAAAGCTATGCCTCCTTAGGACCTAATCGACCTTAAAATGAATGATGTGATAAGTAAAGTTTAATAACTAATTTTTCCCTTAGGAACTATCGCCAAGCCTAGTGAATTGAAAACCTAGGTTTGAGTAGAGCCTTAGATAAAAAAAAAAACTAATTAGACATATAACAGGAAGGGGGTAAAGAAAATCCAAGCATTAATAATTAAAGTAGAAATTTTATTAAAGATTTAATTAATAAAAGGGGTATTTGGTTGTTTTTGTCTAAACCTACTAATTCTGAACTTAGTTATAAAAAGGGGAAACTTTAAGAAAAAGGCAAAATTAAAGAAAAGGGGGAAACCTAAGGAAAAGAGGAAACTTAAAGAAAAGGGGAAACTTAAAGAAAAAGGGGAATTCCTAACTTAGTAAGAAATCTAGCCTTTAGAACTTTCTATTTATGAACTCAACTACGAATTAAGTAAGGTGTAAGTCATTTAAGAATTCTAAGGGAATAATGGGACACTGAGGAACATTTTTAGAAACGCTTTTGAGTGGGTGAGGGAAATAGAAAAATTTAATTAATTGATAAATTGATTTTCTAGTGCAACTAGGGGATTGGGCGACATGTGTATGGGGGAGTTTTTTCGAAATTAATTAAATGAAAAAGGAATATAATGAGGGATTTTGGAAACTAATGACTAAGAAAACTCTATAAAAAGGATGGAGGAAGAGGATTATGGACACATCTGGCTTGTGTAACGTCATGCTATAGAATTTTATCTTGACTGAGTTTCTTTTGTGGGAGTTGGGATACCCGACTCAATTAACGAGTGGTAGATCGACCTTGCAAGGAAATATGGGAGATAGAATTTTTTGGTATTATGTGTGTGGCCTGTAAATGTGGTGAACCTACACATAATAGATATCTAGCTAAACAATAATACACACATTTGCAAAGAGAATTGGAGAATGAAGAAGAAGGAGAGAAAGAATGGAAGAATTCTCATTAACCATATTCCACACTCAAAGGGTGAATAATTTACAATAGATATAGGATGCATGAGTAACTAATATTCCATAGTGGTGGTCTAGATTGATCTGGACACACACCAACAATTACAAGAGTAAACTGCCACCTAGTCTAGTCTCTCGGGGAGTTACGAGAGTGAACTGCCACCTAGCTGAGTTAACTAGTCAACTAGTCTTCATTTAACTGACTAAACAAATAGTGAGCTGGTGATGATCCCAATGTTGCATGGTGAAAAAACCAATGCAACATCTAAACTCAACTCAACTAGTCAAACTGAAGTGTCAACTGAAAGAGAATATTCTCCAGGTTGAATATTCTCCCCTAAAATATAGGAGACTGGATAATGACTAATTATGACTAATAAAAAAGGAATAACCTTAATAAAAATAAATCCTAGGTGTGTGTAAAGTAATTCCAACACCCCCCCTGAACATCACTATGGTGAAATTAAAGAATGGGTCCCAACTACGAGGCCATGTTAGGTACCCAAATACAAAAGATACACTGAACTAAATGAGGAAAGAGGGAAAACCTCATGGGAACAAAACCCCCCCTCAAATTAAAATGCATAAAATAAAAAATGATAAGGAACAAAAGGCAGTTTCTAAGCAACCATGTCATTCACTCGAAGAAGACCTCACAACTATGCAAGTTTGTGCTCTTTGAAGATTTTGTTGAAGATGTAGATTTCTGCATAGATTTGATGAAGTATATGCATCATTGATATGTCCACACATATCCACTTTATCTTCTTGTAATGAATAATATCCAAATAAAGTTTGGATGAAACTTTGAAAACCGTACGATCGTTTTCGGAAAAACGCTTAAATTTTGTTCATTTTGAAACGATCATAACTTCAGTGCCCGGAAGCCGTTTTGGACGATTTGTTTTTTTAAATTAGATATTTTCTCGAGAGGAATTCAAATATCCAATTTTTTTATGAAAATTGTGCTCAGAAAATATCATAATGTAGTCTGATTTGTGCGGGTCTCGTTTTGTCTCTTGAGATGCATGCATGCTGCATGCAAAAGCGTTTGCATGTGACTCCTGAGATACATGCCATATATCTTCTACATAAATTTCAGAAAACAAATATGAAATGGAGTAGACATCATCTTCAATTATTGTAATACAAATTTGTGCAGATACTTGTGTAGAAGGATCTTCAAACTGAGATGATTTATCTTCCAGTGGCTTTTCTACATTCTCTATCTTGTCAACATTTTTCATGCATTCTTCCTTATTCCCAAATAAAACCTCCAATTTGCTCCATAATTCATTTGTAGTGAATTCTTGTGACTCATCATATACTTGATGGATAATTTTGGGAGAAATAAAATATAGGATACATCCTATGGCCATATCTTGTCTATTGAGAAAATCATTTTTCTCATTGGTAGAATCAAGCTCTACTTCCATTACCATGGTTATTTGGTATAATCCTGTGCATCTTAGAAGAAGAAATTTTTTTGGCTTCCATTCCAAATAGTTATGAGGCATGAGAAGTATTTTTGGTGAATAATCCATATTTTGTTATCTTCAATCTTTTGTACCTGGCAAAAATGATTTGGAGTAGCTTTTTCTTAGTAGTCCGTCAGCTTTGATACCATGTAAAAAAAAAAAATTCATGGTATCAGAGCTGATGGACTACTAATAAAAATCTACACCTAATCATTTTTTGCAGGTACAAAAGATTGAATACAACAAAAGATGGATTATTCACCGGAAATACTTCTCATGCCTCATAACTATTTGGAATGGAAGCCAAAAACATTTCTTTTGCTAAGATGCAAAGGCTTATACCAAATAACCATGGCAATGGAAGTAGAGCATGATTATGTCGATGAGAAAAATGATTTTCTCAATAGAAAATATATGTCCATGTGTTGAACTTGCATAGAATAGATCTAGCTAAACAATAATACACACATTTGCAGAGAGAATTGGAGAAGGAAGAAGAAGGGGAGAAAGAATGGAAGAATTCTCATTAACCGTATTCCACACTCATAGAGTGAATAATTTACAATAGATATAGGATTCATGAGTAACTAATATGCCATAATGGTGGTCTATATTGATCTGGACACACACCAACAATTACAAGAGTAAATTGCCACCTAGTCTAGTCTCTCAGGCAGTTACGGGAGTGAACTGCCACCTAGCTGAGTTAACTAGTCAACTAGTCTTTAGTTAACTGACTAAAAAAAGAGTAGTGAGTTGGTGATGATCCCAATGTTTCATGGTGACAAAACCAATGCAACATGTAAACTCAACTCAACTGGTCAAACTGAAGTGTCAACTGAAAGAGAATATTCTCTAGGTGGAATATTCTCCCCTAAAATATAGGAGACTCGATAATGACTAATAAAAATGGAATAAACTTAGGAAAAATAAATCCTAGGTGTGTGTGAAGTAACTCCAACATGTCCCCTTTGTGGCTCATGGGGCTCAGGGGGAATAAGAGTACCCCTAGCATTGGCTAGGAGGTACCGGTGAGGTCACATTGGCTGGAAAGCAGGAGCCGGATGGAGCACGCGTAGGACAATGTCTTCAGATCATTCGCTTTTGGCTATAGTACACATGTGTATATTTCTATTGAATGGTAGTTAAATTCCCTATATATGCATCTCTCTAACGTCGAAAGCATGTGTGCCTCACTGTGTTAAAAAATTAGTTAATTTTTTTCCTGAAAATTTACGGTTGTGAAATTTGGTTGGCGGGTAGTTAAATTATGTTCCTGCGCCTTCAGTTAAGGTACTTCTATTGTGTTGAAGTTTATGTTTTATTCAGCGTAATACTATCCATATATTTCATTTTTTTTTCAGTGAAATTGTCTTGATGATCCCATCGTTTTATGATCAGAGAATTCAAAGTTATCCCATCCTTATGCTCACTGTACTTTGATTTGATTTCCAATGGTGAACCCAGAATCTGAGTGGAAATGACTTCTTTGTGGTTTTTTTTATTCTTTTTCATACAAAGAAAAATTGTTTTTTTATCTTCTATCCCTTATCCTTTAAGTTATTAGTCCATTTCTGAGCAGTCATCTAGGAGTCGAATCGACCATCTTTCACTCTGGTGTTAAAGATTTAGATTCAAAATCCCTGCTTTCCTGTGCATGGATAATAAGTGTAGGATCATTCTTTTCCTAGCAAATTCCTTAGTATGTACATTGAAAACTACTTCTTATTGCTATGTGTTTTGGTCGCTATACTCATCCAATTCCGTTTTTAATTGCCCAATGAATTCCTTACTGTGTACAGCGAAAAATAATTCTTATTGCTTTGCATTTTAGTTGCTATACTCATCCAATTTCGTTTTTAATTGCCCAACGAATTCCTTGTAGTGTACAACGAATAATACTTCTTATTTCTCTGCGTTTTGGTTGCTATACTCATCCAATTTCATTTTTAATTGCCCATTGAATTCTTTACTGTGTACAGCGAAACATACTTCTTATTTCTCTGTGTTTTGGTTGCTATACTCATACAATTTCATTTTTAATTGCCCAACGAATCCCTTGCTGTGAACAACGAAAAATACTTCTTATTTCTCTACGTTTTGGTTTCTATACTCATCTAATTTCGTTTTTAATTGCCCAATGAGTTCCTTACTGTGTACAACCAAAATTACTTCTTATTGCTCTGCGTTTTGGTTGCTATACTCATCCAATTTAGTTTTCAATTGCCCAATGAATTCCTTACTATGTACAGCGAAAAATACTTCTTATTGCTCTGTGTTTTGGTTTCTTTACTCAACCAATTTCGTTTGTGATTGTCCATCAAGTTCCTTACTGTGTACAACAAAAAATACTTCTTTATTTATCTGTGACCTATGTTGTTTTTACTCCCTGCCATTTTGTTTTTAATTTCACCTGTAAGGCTAAGTCGCAGCGTCAATGATAATAGAATAATTTAAATAATAATAAAAACAATATTATGTTGACAAAAAAAGGGGCATGCATTTATCTAATCTGGGAAATTTTGCATGTAGTTTTCAATCACTCTTTACACATGTTATTATGGTTTTATTAATATATATCTTGTATACTTATGATAACTAAGGAAGGAATGTGGTGCGATAATTATCTTTATGTAGACTTGGAGGTTCAGCTAGTCTGCATGTTTATTTAATCCTAGTGAATATTTTGGATATCAGTTCCATATGAAGTCCACTTTAATGTTATTAAATACAACCTTGCTCAGATTAGGGAGTCGCACCAAAATTTTAGGCACCCTTGCCACCGGGTGAAAGGAACAGATTCATTTTCCTTTTAAATAAAAAAAAAAACCTTGTTCAGAAATTAAAATGAGTGGTTTCTTGTGAATAAATGCAACCTCTGTGGATAAATTATGGCAGGAATTAAGCAGTAAATGGCTATTTCTTCTTACTTTAGCTGTCTCTCCATAGAATACCCAGGAATGAAATTTATTAATGAAGAATACTTGTTTATTAATTTATGTTTTTATTTCCTCACTAGACTGCGTCTTGTTTCACTATTTCATTGACTTAATTATGTTGTTTTCCATTTAGTTGTTATCATTATTATGTGTTGATAATCAGTTGTTATCATTGATTATGTTGTTTTCCATTTAGTTGTTATTATATTATGCGTTGCCAATCATTTTTTCTCACTAGTGGTGTTGTTAGCCAATCAATTTGTTATCATTAATACATTTGAAGTGGTTAATGGGTTTAAGTGACATGCACTGGGCCCTAGGGGTGTAGACTCTTTGGAGAAGGGGCGCACTACTAAAGAGATCCTTCATGGGATGCTTTCTCATGTCATTCAGTTTATTTCTGGCGCACAAAAATTAATTGACGAATGATATATTTAGATGATAGATGAGTTAATTAATTTATTGGTTATATGAATGACGGTCCTTGATCAGATATCCCTTGCGTGCCTTGAAGGGTCACTAGAACGTTGGGTTGTTGAATTTTTTTTGTGGGCCATGCAAATTGATTGAGTCAATGATTTCTAATTCTCGCTCTCTTTGAAGGTTCTTGTTACATGTGTCAGTTGATGTTGTTGCGTCAGGTTGTTAATGTTGTCCCTTATCTTAGTATGTGTGGTATTTCTTATGTCGGGCGAGATGTAGACACCTCCTTGTTCCTTAGAACAATCACCATCCTTGAGACATTAATGGTCAAAATCGATGGGAACCTCGGCTTGAGCATTTCTTATGTGTCCAGGAGGTCCTAACCTTGTAGGGCAGGACATGTGGGTAGTCGTTTTATTTTGGTCTAATTAATTTTCGTATGTTGCATCGAGTTGCATGATGTGATAGGATGTTAGGTTTTTACATTGTCTTTTTCCTGAATTGTGTGTGTTTTGTTCGTCATCGCATTGCGTGGATTGACTGTTGTTGTTGTTACCTAACTGTTTAAAAAAAATAAAAATTAGCACTTGTTATGCGTCGCATGTTGTCGTAACATCAGGGATGTTACATATGGTATCAGGGAAGGTTCGACCTGCGACTTGGGATCACTACAGCTTCTGTTGATTAGATAATTGATTATTATGTCGCTAATTAAATTGATTTGTATTCATGCAGGTAATCATGGTTAGAGGACGCTACGAAGGAAAACGATGAGGTACTAGGGGAGGAGGTGCGACACCCTCGGTAGCATCCATGCCTAAGGGATCTAACCCCCAGGGAGACGAACAGGTTGTCAGGCAGGAACAAATAGTTGTGGTTGATGTGATTGGGCTGATGAGGTCCTTTCAGCGAATGTTTGAGGCACTAATCAACCGTTTGGATAGATATGAGGCCAAGTGTAACACCCTTGTTTCCCCCAACTTGTAATTAATCATTAATTAGGGTTACCATGTTGTGGCATGGGAACAGTGTAAATGTATTATTGTTTGAGTTTCCAATAAATGATTGTGGGGGTGAAGCCTTGAAAGTACTGGCCATGATATCACTAGAGGAAATGATGTGAAAACTATAAGAGAGGGTTCATTATATCAAATAACCCCAAATTTCCCTTTGATGAGGATAATAAACCTCCTTTAGATCCCAATCAGAGAAATCAGTTAATGAAGAAAGGACCAGTGGTTGAATTATCAACCACTCCCATGAATGGAAGCATGATCTAGTTGCAGAATGTCAGCCTGAAGTACCACTGGGTATGGCATACCAAGATGACCCGAGTTACCTTCTGACAGAAGGAACAGGATGGGCCGAGAACCATCTTGGGAAAAGATATACAGAAAATAGAGACAAGGAAATAGATAGATAAAGACAGAGAGGAAAATGTGTGGAGCTCTCCAATGGATGATGAACAGAAGGTTGTGAGACTGATGCTGAGTGAGAATATGATAAACCTCATCAAGGCCATGACATAGAAAAAAATATCTAAGAGTTTGCACAGAACAGAACCCAAGCAAAAGCTGAAACAGAGAAAGAATCCTTGAGAAACTATGAGAGTTCCCTGGTGATATCATGGGTTGGCACGGGGATGGCCAGAGTGCTAAGAATGAATGCCTTTGAGCCTATAGTTTGGTGGAAGGATGAACACCCACAATTAGTTAGTTGGCTACCACCTGCAATAGATAAGTAATCGCATATCTTGTGTATTTAAGTGGTACTTTGAATTAAAGTTGGATATCCTATGAATGTTGCATGGATGGATATGTTTTCTTAATGATTTATATTGTATCCCTTTTTGTGTCTTCTTGATTGTGTAATTAGGAAATTAAGAAATTATATGGATTTGATACGATTTGTACTCGAAAATGCTTGTGCCCTATGGTGGCTTAAGATAGAGCCACAAACTGTGAGTTCATTGAACTTGGGCACAATTTCACGTATGCATGTCGACACTCCTAGTCGTTTTGATTCCCTTGGAGGAAGGAGTCTGTTAAAGCTCAGGAGAGATAGTGGATGTATGCATAGTCTCTCTACAAGGTAGGAAGAGACCGAGAACCACTTAAGTTCTAGAGTTGAGGAATGAGCGTAAGGGGTGCACGGAATAATTCTTCCAAGTGTTAAGTTCAATAGAAAGAGTGAAAACCTCTTAAGCCTTTCATAGCTAACAAATCTCAAGAAGAATAACGATATTGAAGTATCGAAAGGGAAGGCTCCTTTGTTTGGAAGAAGAATGAAGGAGATATATTCGGGAAGAGCCAAGGTTCATTGTGACCATTGGATATAAGAAGGAGCATGAGAGTTAACCCCTTGAGTCCTTTAGACTTTGTGAGTTCAACAATTTGAGAAATTTCATCGTAAGGGAGGTAAAATCCCTGAAGTCTCGAAGTTAATCTGGGCCTAAGATCTGAGGATGCCCGAGAGCCATCCCGACCATCAGATATATGAGGTAGTCAGCCCGACGCTGACCAACTCCAGGAGATTTCAGTCGAGGAGTGAGTCAACCTCCCGAAGTCCTGAAGTGTCGAAGTCCATCCTAGCCATTGTCTCCAGGAGACACGTGGCACCAGATCCTTCTCTTCGAAGGTTTAGTGCTCTGGAGGAAAATGTATTGTGTGAAGAGAGAACTCCTGAAGACTCGAAGGCCAAAGTTCACCTGATTCGTTGATCTCCAAGGATAGGTGTCAGAATATATTCCACTTAAGAGAAAATTCACTCCGTAGAAAATCTTGTGGAAAGAGGCAAGAACTCTCGAAGGCTGAAGTGCTAGAGTTCATCCTGACTATTGATAGTAGGGGATGCATGTCCGAATATATGAAACTCTGGGAGGATTGCACTCTGGAGGTTTGCATTGGTGAGTAATTTGAAACTCCTGAAGCGTGAAGCCCCAAAGTGATCTATAGCGGTTGATTCATGGGAGACATGCGTCGATAGATCATTAACTCCAGGTGAAATCCTTTCGAGAGAAAGTGAGTGTGGAAAGGTAGAAACTCTCAAATGCTGAAATTCCAAAGTAAACCATGACCGTTGATCAGGAAGGATGTGTGGCACACTATCTTTGACTCTGGAAGAATGTACTCTGGGAGGATGGATTGTTGGAGCGTTCAGATCGCCCAAACACCAAATTCCCAAAGTGAAACTAGACTGTCAGATCTATAAGGACATGTGATAGAAATCCGTTCTATTCGGGTGAAATCACTCTAGAGAGGAATGAGTGTGCAGGAGTTGAAACTCTTGAATCCCAAAGCGAACCTGGATCGTCAGATCCAGAGGGACACGTGGCAGAAATCTATTGTATTTGGTTGAAATCACTCCGGAGAGGAACGAGTGTGCAGGAGTTGAAACTCTGTTAAGCCCTAATATTGGCTCATTACCACTTAATTGGGGCATATTAGATTAGTAATGTTATTTTATTTATGTCAGATTTAGGCCATTAGTTGTAATTTATATTAGTAATGTTATTTTATTTATGTCGGCTTTAAGCCATTAAACCTCCTAGTCTCCTATATATACCAAGGAGACATTTTCATTTTGAATCATCTTGTACTTGAACATTTAAGTGGGG
>ML780500.1:0-23667 GCA_009831015.1 Picea engelmannii | reverse complement strand
TCATCTTGTACTTGAACATTTAAGTGGGGTAAAAGGAGGTTGCCCCCTCGAAGAGGCTTATTATCTGAAATTATCTCCTTTTCAAGGCGTTGAGTACTTTTCCTGAGGTTTTTCTATGCTATATTGATGTTTGGTTCTTAACAAACTCACGAAGCCTGAAGAGCCGAAGAGAACCTGGACTATCAAATCCAGGGTGACGCGTGGCAGAAATCCATTGGATCTAGGTGAAATCACTCTAGGAGAAATGAGTGCATAGGAGTTTGAAACTCCTAAAGCCCAAATAACTGAAGTAGTCTAGGTTTGTTGATATTTGGGAGGAAACACATTAATAGATCATGGAATATGGGTGAAACTCTCCGGGGGCAAGTGAGCATGGAGAAATTGAGAGTTTCGATTCCCAAATGTTGGAGTCCCGAAGTGGATCACAACCGTTGATTGTAAAGGGATGCATGGTGCTCGATCTGTAACTCCGGGTACAACATACTTCGGAGGAAAAAGGCATAGGAATGTTTGAAACTTTAAAATTCCAAAGTCCTGAAGTGAATCAGGACCATCAAAATCTCAAAGGGCATGCAACGTCGGATTATGAACTTTAGAGAATTGCCATTTCAGGGGAATTCATGCGGTGGTTGTCTTAGCACCTGTTGTTTTGGCGTCTGGTCACAACTCACGATAATATGAAAGTATAAGGGGAATGGAAGAACTCGAAGGACTTAGAAGAGGATATTTTCCAATTCTGAGCTTAGTTCAAAGCATGGAGGCTGCGACTGGAAATCTTTGGAAGAGAAGAATGAAATAGAGACCCCTTAATGAGGGTATTGTTCTCTCAAGGAGAACGAAATTTGTATGCCTTGTCGTGGGTGTGTTACAAATTGGTATCAGAGCATGGTTACAAAACTTGTATTGCTTGGGCTCATGCACGAGTCACATAAAGAGGTATTTTTATCTACATTTACTCCTTGAGGAGAAGGACTGCATATTGAACTTGTGATTTTGGGAATTCTTGTTCAACTTTAGTAGAAGAATTTCTTTAACCCTTTTTCAAAGTGATAACTACTCTTACCGGAGTAGGGATATGATAATTAAAATTAATAATAATATTTGAATGTGGATAGTTGAAGGTGGAAAGGTTCTTTCAAGGGTATTTGAAGCCCGAAGGACGGATAACGTGGTGTTCATAACACTGCCTCTAAGCATGGGTAGTTGGAACCTCAAGCACTGATGATGGATGATTATATAATGGTTAATACCTTTGTGGGATTAAAGGAATCTGATAGGATCAGGTAGGATCCTTGGCAGTATAATTTCTACTTTATATTAAACTCGAAGTATATAACTCCTCATGACCAGAGGAAAGGTGAGATGAGTAGAGTCCTATAGAAGTTGAGGCAAGAATGTTTCCTTGCTAGCTGTTATAGTATAAAAGGGAAAGTGACCATGGTTGGTTATTTCCATAAAGAGAAGGAAACATCAGTATGAGTTATAACTGTGAGATTATTCATGCAAGAGACTGTAATCTCTAACTAAAGAATACTAATTATAACACTAAGCTAGCACAATGAATACTTAGTTGTCTGTGTATGCTTGAGTTCATGGATTTAATGCATTGAGAAGCTTCTTGATATGAAGCCTGATATTAATACTAGTTAGGCATGAATGATATTAAATGTGCAAGTGATGCACATGTATGATGTAAGAGTATAAGTATACTAAAGGCCCAATATGGTTTCCCCGATGAGTAAAATGTGAGGCAAGCATGACACTTGCCAAGATTGAATGAATACTATGGATGCATGGTTGACTCCATTCTAAAGAGTCATGAAAGTTCTGTTTTGAATGATAGCTTAAGGGGAATGTGCTCCATCTCCCCAGGAAAAGCTAGTACAAATAGACGAAAGAGAAAATGAGCAAGGATGCTATGTTTTCATAATAAGAGGCAAATGATTATGCCTTTGAGGATCACATGAGAATGATTGTAAACCATCATGAGTTGACTTATTTTAAAGTAGAGATGTATGTAGGCTATGAAATATACCTATGGAAGCTACACACGGGCTTATGATTATGAATATGGCTAAGTACATCATGGATTTAAGTTAAAAAAAACTAGAATATGTGTGGATACATAATCAGGATGCATGTCTATGTTCCTTAAATAATGCTTAGTAATGCGTCGAAGCTATTTCAAGGTTGAGGCCATCACAGATAGTGATGGATATGCAATGAGGAAGTTGCATGTTGAAGGAGTTCCCTATGAAGAAATTGTGTAAAAGATCTGTTAGAAGAATAGAGTCACAACCCTAATGATTGTTGAAGGTCGGGCAATGGGATGCAAAGCCTGCATATATAAGAATCCTGGATTGCATTTTTAAAACAAAATGTGTAGGTGGAAGACTAACAACTGAATTTTAACCACTATGAGAATTGAATGATAATGTGGAGGATGCACAGGTTCATGACCCACTATGAAAAAAAAGCTTGCTATTAAAACATGTTGTTGTATCCAAAAAGGTTAGAGTGAAGCCTAACCAAGGATTCTCAAGGAAAAGAGCAGGGAGATCCCAACCTAGAATAAATTGCAAAAAGCCAAGAAGAGGAATAAGGAGGAACACTTATTGATGTAGGAGCATCTACGACGTCATCAAGCGAGCCAGCGCGTGGAGAAAAGAACATACAGCTGGACATGGCCAGCACATATATTTTTGAAATACTTTGGAAAGATTGTTGCACCGCCATTTAACTGAAGGCATTCAAAGCTGAGCACACTTGTATTATGTTATAGATAGGAAGGCATTTAATAGTTTTAATGTTGTTAGATAGGAATTAACTGTAGATTAGACAGTTTTCTTTCGAGAGGGAAAACGGATTATAGGCACCCTCCGTTGTATTGTGAAAAGAATTCACATTCAGATTATTCAGCATTGGCATTGAGAGAAGAGGAGCAGAGCAGAGAGCTTGTGAAGAAACTCCATGTACAGATATTGAATTAATAGGAAAAGATTTGATTCAATCCCATGGATGTGTTTAGTCTCTTTGTGTTGTTGATATTTTGTTGTTGTTTACTTGCTTCTTTTTATGCTTATCTTCTATATGCTGCATATGTGATCGCATATCAGGTTCGAAACCTGAGAGAATGAGGAAATGAGTTCCAATTGTTTCTCTGCTTAAGCCAGGAGATTCCTGCATAGAGTGCAGCTGAATTCCTCCGCATAGAGTGCATCGAGGAGGCTAAGCAGTTGAACTTTTGTTCTCTTTTGCCCAGGGTGAATTGGGTTGTTTGAACCGTGCAGGTGAGTGCAGGTCGGACTGGAGTCTCAGTAGCAAGTCTGAGAAAAGGAAGGCCGGGGTTGCTGTGATCGTGAAAGTGCAGAACCTGGAAGATTTCAAGCACTGTCGGGAGTGGTTGAAAGTCGAGCACAGGAAGTGCGTGGAAATTCTCTGAAGGAGTCAGAGGAACAAATCTCAGGAGGGATAGTATCTTTGCTTCAGTTGCACAGGACGAAGCTGGTGAAGCAGAGAACTCTTCGAGAGAAAGAGAATCGACGACTTGAACTCCTGGGAAAGAGTTAACCTGCAAAGCGCAAGTAGAACCTGGCTGCTATCGCACATCTGCATATCGGGGTTGGCGAGTGCAAGAGTTGCATGCACGTCGATATCGCGAGTTGCGATTCCCCGATTTGATCGGAGTCGTCGATCGTCGGAGGGACAGGTGGCGTGACATCTCGAGAAGTCGGGACTCGGCACTTCGGCATTTTCAAGGTCGAAGGGAGCGTGGAGAAACAGCGAAGTCCCGAGCTGCGAAGGGTCCCACGGAGACGAAGCGGATGACCGCACGTGGCATCGCAAATCGGCGTCCGGAGTTTTGAAAGGTAAGTAAATCGCTACCTTTCATCTTCCAATTTCCAGATAGGGAAATCCCCGATACTAAGAAGGGTTGACCGTTGACATCGAGGATCAGGATTCGGAGTTTCACATTGCACGGGAGGTGCACGCAAGGTTCGCAAATCCGCGAAACCCGATTTCCCGACTGACGAAAGGGAGATCGCTGAGAAGAGCACTGTGGGTGAAAGACTCCCGAGGGAGTAGGAAGAGTTGTTAACTCTTTGGGCCTTGTCGCTGAAGGTCCTGGAGAGCGACTGTGTCATCGAGGACAGGTTGTGTCAGAGTGGTATCAGAGCCCGAAGATCTTGTATGTATATTTTAGGCAAGAGGAGAGAAGGAGAAAAGGAAAGCACTCTAATACTCACGACTTGCGTCAGAGTGGTATCAGAGCCTTGGAGAAGGGTTCTCTTTGCTACGATAGTAGAGAGAAGCAGTAACGAAATTCACCATGCCGCCCAGAAGAGAGAGGCAGTCACCTGATCGTGAGGACAGGGATGCCCGAAGAAGGGGTAGACCGGCAGGGAATCCAGAAATGGAACGTCAAATACGAGATCTCAGGGCGAGACTCGAAGATATGGAGACCACCCAGAGGCGTGGAGCTGGTACAGCAGAGTTCAGCGATCCCGAGATTGAAGAGGAAGCTAGACATGACCAAGAAGAGGTCACAGCAGAGGATGCATCAACCGAGAGGTTGATCAGAGCCATTTCGAGGATGAGCTCGAAGACAAAGATGGACATTCCCGTCTATGAGGGAAGTCTAAATGCAGAAGAGTTGCTGGATTGGATCCGAGCACTCAACACCTACTTCGATTATGAAGACATTGAAGAGGACAAGAAAGTAAGACATGCCGTCACGAAGCTGAAAGGACATGCATCCTTATGGTGGGACGAGCTGCAGGAAGACAGGCGTCACAAAGGCAAACAGAAGATCAAAAGCTGGGATCGGATGATCGCCAAGATGAAGGCGAAGTTCATTCCGAGGGATTACCAGATCACTCTGTCCAGGCGCATGCAGAACCTGAGACAGAAGTTGATGACGGTGAAAGAGTACACCGAGGAATTTTACAGGCTCAACATTCGAGTTGGTCATTGGGAGAGTGATGACGAAAAGGTGGCAAGATACCTGAATGGTCTCAGGTACGACATTTAGGACGAGCTGAGCATGCTGACCTTCCGAACAGTTGAGGATGCGTACCATATGGCTCTAAAAGCCAAATAAAAGCTGAGCCGCAAGCAAGGTCAGCGAGGGCGAGGCAGAAGCCAGCCAAGAGGCAAAGCGGTTGCCCAGAAAGAATTTCAGAAGCCCAAGGAGAATTGGCGAAGACCTTAGGGAAAAGCTGAAAGAGGTGGAACCTCACAATAGAGGCAGCAAATTGTTGAGCCGAGGAGACAGCAAGCAGATCAGCAAGGAGGCTGCGCTGATGCCAATACATTTCCTCGTACCCGAGGTAGAGGAAGAGGCCGAGGAGGAATTATCACATGTTTCACGTGTGGAAAAGACGGTCATAAAGCCGTGGACTGTCCAGAGAGGAAGATGGACGGAGGAAAATCTCACGTTGCTGAGGCGCAGAGGCGTGACGTGGAGAATGAAGACACTAGAAGTGGGAAGTCGCTGACAGTGCACAAGGTTCTCTTGAAACCGGAGAAAGAAGTGGACACAGCTCAGAGATGCCGACTGTTCTGGACGACTTGCAAGACCAAGGGCTGGAAATGCAAGGTCACAGTGGACAGTGGGAGCACCGACAATCTCGTTTCAACCGAGATGGTGGAGAAGCTGGAGCTGAAAATGAATAAACACCTGAGTCCATATAAAGTGACATGGCTGCAGAAAGGACACCAGGTATGTGTTACAAAACAATGCTTGGTAAATTTTAAAATGGGTGAATATAGGGATGAGATTCTTTGTGATGTCATTCCCATGGATGTCTGACATGTATTATTGGGAAGACCATGGCAGTTTGACAGAAATGTTGTTCATGATGGGAGGATGAACACATATACCTTGGAGAAGGATGGGAAAACACACACGTTGCTGCCGATAAAGGATAAGGAAGTGAAGCCGGAAGTAACCAGCACGATACTTCTCATGAGTGGGAAAGAACTTCTCACAAAGCTGGAGAAGGATGAGGATCCACAATTCTTTGTTGTTAGGAAGCCGAGAATTGTCCTGACAAGCACAAGAGTGGACAACTTGCCGGAGGAGATTCAGGAACTGCTGGGAGAGTTCATTGATATCATCGTGGACGAACTACCTCGTTCGTTACCACCGATGAGGAGTGTGAGTCACCACATTGACCTCATACCCGGAGCAAGTTTTCCAAATAAGGCAGCGTACAGGTTGACACCTCAGGAGAACGAGGAAGTCAAAAGGCAGGTACAGGATCTGCAGGATAAGGGACTAGTGAGGGAGAGTCTTAGTCCATGTGTTGTTCCGACAGTACTGAGTCCAAAGAAGGATGGAGGCTGGAGGATGTGTACAGACTCCAAGGCGATTAATAAAATTACCATCAGGTACAGATTTCCACTGCCGAGAATGGACGACTTGATGGATTGCCTAAGCGGGGAAAATTATTTTTCAAAGATAGATCTCAAGAGCGGATATCATCAGATCCGGATGAGAGAGGGAGATGAGTGGAAAACAACATTCAAAACAAACGAGGGTTTGTACGAATGGTTGGTCATGCCGTTTGGTTTGACAAATGCACCAAGTACTTTTATGAGGCTGATGAATGAAGTCCTGTGGGAATTCATTGGCAAATTTGTGGTCGTATACTTGGACGACATCCTGATTTTCAGCAAGACTAGAGCTGAACACTTGAGGCATTTGGCCATTGTGATGAAAAGGCTACAGTAGGAGAAGCTGCTGATCAATTTGAAGAAATGCTCGTTCATGCAGACATAACTCATTTATTTGGGCTTTGTAATTTTGGCTAACGAATTAAAGATGGATCCTGAGAAGGTGAACGTAATCAGGAATTGGCCATCGCCGAGAAATGTTTTTGAGGTAAGGAGCTTTCACGGTTTGGCAAGCTTCTACAGAAAATTCATTCGCAATTTTAGTGGAATTAGTGCAGCAATGATGGATACTGTGAAGAAGTGGCATAAGGTTTTTCATTGGACAGCTGAGGCTGAGAAGAGCTTCCATCTGTTGAAACGGAAGATTACTGAGCAGCCAATTCTGGTGCTGCCGGATTTTCAGAAGACCTTCCAAGTGAAGTGTGATGCCAGTGGGTATGTTGTTGGAGGAGTTTTAATTCAAGATGACAGACTTGTGGCATACTACAGCGAGAAGCTGGATGATGCAAAGCTGAAGTACTCCACGTACGATAAGGAGTTCTATGCCATCATCCAGGCATTGAAAAAGTGGAGGCATTACTTGATACCCAAAGAATTCGTTTTGTACAACGATAATCACACATTGCAGTTCGTGAGTCAACAGGAGAATTTGAACCAGAAGCATGCAAAGTGGGTAGAGTATATGCAAAATTTCACATTCGTGATCAAGCACATTTCAGGGACTGCGAACAAGGTGGCTGATGCCTTGAGCAGGAAATGCTTGTTGCTGCAGGAATTCAGGGTCAAAACCTTGGGTTTTGAAAATTTAAAAGATATGTATGCAGGTGATGCCGACTTTGGCGAGGCATACGAGGCAGCCGAGAACCCAGTTCTTAGGGATAGGAGTCTGTGGATAGACTACCTGATCTAGGATGGATTGATGTTTCGGGGCAATCAATTGTGCATTCCAGATTGCTCTATGAGAGATAATTTGGTGAAGGAAAAGCACAGTGGAGGCTTAGCAGGTCATTTTGGACATGACAAGACATTCGCCAAGTTGAGCGAGTCTTATTATTGGCTAGGAATGCACACAGATGTTAAAAGATTTGTTGACAGGTGCCGGATATGTCAACACGCGAAAGGCCGAAAACAGAACACAGGGTTCTATCAGTCGTTGCCTATACCAGAGAGACCATGGGAGGCAATTAGCATGGATTTTGTTTTGGGCTTACCGAGAACTCAGCGAGGAGTTGATTCCATTTTTGTGGTGGTGGACAGGTTTTCGAAGATGTCACATTTCATTCCGTGTCATAAGACCAGCGATGCAACCCACATCGCGAATTTTTTTTTCAAGGAGATCGTGCGATTGCATGGATTACCCAGGAGCATATTCTCGGATTAGGATACGAAGTTCATAGGTCACTTCTGGAGGACGCTATGGAAGAAGTTGGGGACTGACTTGGCATTCATCTCAGCATACCATCCGCAGACAGATGGGAAGACGGAAGTAGTCAACAGAAGCTTGGGGGATCTGTTGAGAAGCCTGGTGACCGAGCATCACAGCAGTTGGGATCAGATCCTACCACAGGCCGAATTTGCGTACAACGATTCAGTGAATCGGAGCACAGGTAAGAGCCCATTTAAAATTTTGTATGGGACACAACCGAGAGGAGTGTCTGAGCTCAGGGAGCCAGAACAGGCTGAAACTAGCAGCGCGAGAGACGAAGAATTCACAGAGGCAATGCAGGAACTTCACGCGGAGGTGAAGCAGCGATTGCAGAAGGTGAATCAGGAATATAAGCGCAGAACCGATCAGAGAAAGAGGCAGATTCAGTTTGAAGTTGGGGACATGGTTCTGGCGCACTTGAGAAAAGAAAGGTTCCCAAGGGGAACATACAACAAGCTCAAGATGAAGAAAATTGGGCCATGCAAAGTCCTGAAGAAGTTCGGGGAGAATGCATATGAGCTTGAGTTGCCAGAGGGCATCGGGATATCTCCGATTTACAACATTTCGGATTTATACCCATATAAGGCCGAAGAAGCAGGCACCGAAACTGAGGAACCAGTGGTCGAGTGGCAGAAGCAATTGCCAGTTACGCAGAAGCCTCAGATGGAGTGCATACTGGACAAGAGAGTAGGCAAGAAGACCAGGAGGAAGCAATATTTTGAATACCTGGTAAAGTGGAAGAACCACCCAGTGGAGGATGCCAGCTGGGAAACAGAGGCAGTGATACAGAAGCATGGGCATAGTGTGCGGGAGCTCATGAGCAGGAGCCCATGAAATCTTTTGAGCCGAGGAGTATGATGCAGGAGCATCTACGACGTCATCAAGCGAGCCAGTGCGTGGAGAAAAGAACATACAGCTGGACAGGGCCAGCACATATATTTTTGAAATACTTTGGAAAGATTGTTGAGCTGCCATTTAACTGAAGGCATTCAAAGATGAGCGCACTTGTATTATGTTATAGATAGGAAGGAATTTAATAGTTTTAATGTTGTTAGATAGGAATTAACTGTAGATTAGACAGTTTGCTTTCGAGAGGGAAAATGAATTATAGGCACCCTCCATTGTATTGTGAAAAGCATTCACATTCAGATTATTCAGCATTGGCATTGAGAGAAGAGGAGAAAAGCAGAGAGCTTGTGAAGAAACTCCATGTACAGATATTGAATTAATAGGAAAAGCTTTGATTCAATCCCATGGATGTGTTTAGTCTCTTTGTGTTGTTGATATTTTGTTGTTGTTTACTTGCTTCTTTTTATGCTTATCTTCTATATGTTGCATATGTGATCGCATATCAGGTTCGAAACCTGAGAGAATGAGGAAATGAGTTCCAATTGTTTCTCTGCTTAAGCCAGGAGATTCCTGCATAGAGTGCAGTTGAATTCCTCCGCATAGAGTGCGTCGAGGA
This sequence comes from Picea engelmannii, assembly GCA_009831015.1. Taxonomy (NCBI): domain Eukaryota; kingdom Viridiplantae; phylum Streptophyta; class Pinopsida; order Pinales; family Pinaceae; genus Picea; species Picea engelmannii. The sequence goes on along the minus strand of ML780500.1, from coordinate 14,098 downwards.
GGCTAAGCAGTTGAACTTTTGTTCTCTTTTTCCCAGGGTGAATTGGGTTGTTTGAACCGTGCAGGTGAGTGCAGGTCGGACTGGAGTCTCAGTAGCAAGTCTGAGAAAAGGAAGGTCGGGGTTGCTGTGATCGTGAAAGCGTAGAACCTGGAAGATTTCAAGCACTGTCGGGAGTGGTTGAAAGTCGAGCACAGGAAGTGCGTGGAAATTCTCTGAAGGAGTCAGAGGAACAAAGCTCAGGAGGGATGGTATCTTTGCTTCAGTTGCACAGGACGAAGCTGGTGAAGCGGAGAACTCTTCGAGAGGAAGAGAATCGATGACTTGAACTCCTGGGAAAGAGTTAACCTGCAAAGTGCAAGTAGAACCTGGCTGTTATCGCACATCTTCATATCGGGGTTGGCGAGTGCAAGAGTTGCATGCACGTCGATATCGCGAGTTACGATTCCCCGATTTGATCGGAGTCGTCGATCGTCGGAGGGATAGGTGGCGCGAGATCTCGAGAAGTTGGGACTCATCACTTCGGCGTTTTCGAGGTCGAAGGGAGCGCGGAGAAACAGCGAAGTCCCGAGCCGCGAAGGGTCCCACGGAGACGAAGCGGAGGACCGCACGTGGCATCGCAAATCGGCGTCCGGAGTTTTGAAAGGTAAGTAAATCGCTACCTTTCATCTGCCGATTTCCCGATAGGGAAATCCCCAATACTAAGAAGGGTTGACCGTTGACATCGAGGATCGGGATTTGGAGTTTCACATTGCACGGGAGGTGCACGCAAGGTTCCCGAATCCGCGAAACCCGATTTCCCGACTGACGAAAGGGAGATCGTCGGGAAGAGCACTGTGGGTGAAAGACTCCCGAGGGAGTAGGAAGAGTTGTTAACTCTTCAGGCCGTGTCGTTGAAGGTCCTGGAGAGCGACCGTGTCGTCGAGGGCAGGTTGCGTCACTTATCCACCCTAAAAAATATGAATGGCTTACAGGGTTGTAGGTCTTAGATGAGCAGTTGTGAGAACAAGTACAACTAGGAAAAGAGAAGGAATCAATAAGTATGTTTGATCGAATAGGCTTGGTTGAAGCCACACCAAGCAAAGGAAGTAAGGCCTTAGAAATAAATCAGCTGGGTTGAAATCCCTAGGCTGTGTGGAAGGAGTGGGAAAAAGGTGAGAGCCCCTAACTCCTTTCTTGCTATGTGTTATGTTTCCTCTAGAATGAAAAAGTTGATTTACTAATAAAAGTAAATGATTAGACACCATAGTGATGATGATTGTATTGTTGTAGAAATAGTTGTGAACTGTCTGTATTACATTCATGAAAACCTTTGAGGTTAATGTGATGAAGTGCATAAATATACGCTAGGAAATTTTGAATATGTTTCATGGAATTAAATGTTATGCACTAAATTTTGGAAGGAAAATGCATGCCTCAGATACCCAAGTAGAGTATGATTCAGGAAGAAAACCCTGGTTGAATTAGGTTAATCCTGAGCTTGACAGAGGATATGAACGCGAGCCATTCATCAGAAGGAAACCGATCTCATTTGTCAAATTGACTTCAATACCCAATGTAGTTAACATATCAAATGTCAGTCGTTCGATAAGATCGATGGCCCGTATTCATTGTGGAGATTGAATGGGCATGCAATTTAACGATAGAGAATGTGCCCGTAATTTAATTTCAATATAGTTTTGTTTTGATTTTGGGGTCCGATCGTAGATCGGATGACCTGTATTCATTGTGGGGCATGAAGGCAGAATCGATGGGTGCACTAGTTCACAGCCCGCAATCAACCTACATCATTGATATTGTCGAGGTGGATGGTCAACGGTCACAATTAAAAGAGTTGAGAAAGAACTTTTCAAATTTCAGAGATTGAACTCTCTGATAAAGAGCGAGCACGTTGGGGATTCCGCAATCACTATGAACCTTTGATCTATGAATGATCAATGGGTGTACCTTCAAGGAACCCACATGTTAACGCCCTGTAAACACATACTGTGATTGGGTTCGGTGGATAGATTTGACAAATCAAGTTCTCAATCTAAGTTCTCGGCCAAAAATTTCTATGTTGGCATTATTATTTGGAAATTGTGTGGTTAAAATTGATCGATGGCCCGCAATCATTGAGGAGATTTCATATGCACATGGGTTAACGTCGAGACCTATACCCATAATCTAAATTCAATATAGCATTGTTTTGATTTTGGGATCCGATCATAGATTGAACAACCCATATTGGTTACGGAGGTTGGAAGGAGAATTAAACTGCGAGCTAGTTGAGGATCCACAATCCCTTGCCATCGTTGGATCCCAGGAAAGATGGATCTTCACCATCGAATTGTAGACAAGGGGTTTAGCCAATATCATAACACCTGGACATGGGAGATGAAAGGATAGCACCTGAAAGAATAGAGCTAAGGTCACAACTCTCAATCGCATGGAGAGAAAACAGAGTTCATCCAGGCTAGTCAAGGAAGGTAGAGTTTAGCACTCTACGTTAAAATGTGGTCACGGGGACTAGTTCTATGGGAATAAAGGTTCTCATAGTTAGCATGTTGCATGGAATGCATTGAGGAAATGCATGTTTACATAAAGGACAGACAATGGATTTCCCATTGAGGAAGGAGAACCTTCCAACATTTCTACTTACATTGTATAGGTGTTAGAGAAAACCAAATTTGGGTGGCCATGAGTGTTGGGTGGTTATTAATGAAGGAGGAATGCTTAAAGGCATTCATGTGAAACATGTAGTGTCATATGTATTGATTTGGGATCATGATCATCCTGTAGCCACAAGCATAGTCCTGCTGCAACAATGAATGTGAATAAATAAACCATATGGTGAAAATCTTGGCTAAACTCCAACCCACCATGGAAAAGTACTTGTCGTAAAGTATGGGAAACTTAAAATCAATGAAAGGGTGCATTGGGTATGAATGTGGCCACGAATGTTGGTGCATTCATTAAAATCAATTGATATCTGAATTACATTTTGAAAATTTTGGTAGGCTAAAATGATGCATAGGTAAGGGATGATGTATCCTTTTTGCCTGGTATCCTTGAATACATGAAAACAACTTGGACTGTTAGTATGCATGATTTTGAAAAGATAATGTGCATGGAAACTAACAGTTTGTTTGGTTGAGGAATGTTGAAATTGTAGGAGGAAATGAGTCTTGGATATGGCAGTATTGTAAGCCCATAAGGAAGACCAATTGCCTACTGAGCCAAACTGCAAGGAATGGTGTTTCCTTTTTGAGAAAGTGAATTTGATTCTTAGTATGCACATTAAAGTATGGGAAACTTAAAATCAATGCAAGGGTGCATTGGGTATGAATGTGGACATGAATTTTGGCGCATTCATTAAAATCAATTGATATCTGAATTACATTTTGAAATTTTTGGTAGGATGAAATGATGCATAGGTAAGGGATGATGTATCCTTTTTGATTGGTATCCTTGAATACATGAAAACGACTTGGATTGTTAGTATGCCTAATTTTGAAAAGATAATGTGCATGGAAACTAACCATTTGTTTGGTTGAGGAATGTTGAAACTGCAGGAGGAAATGAATCTTGGATATGGCAGTATTGTAAGCCCACAAGGAAGACCAATTGCCTACTGAGCCAAACTGCAAGGAATGGCATTTCCTTTTTGAGAAAGTGAATTTGATTGCTAGTATTCACAATTTTGAATTTTTTTATGATGACGTTATAAAGATGCAATAAAAATGTATGAGCATGAGAAACTAACAATTTGTTTGGATGATTGAAGTTGAAGTGGAGGAAGCAAAGGAGTCTTGAATATGGTAGTGTTGTAAGCCATAAGGAAGACCAATTGCTTGTTGAAACAAATTGCTATGGGAAGGAAAGTCCCATAATTATGAATCTGGTTCCTTTCCAAAACAAATATGAGAACAAAACGTGGAATTTGGAAATCTGCGGATGACATATTTACAAGGAAATTTTTTGAATTTAAAATTTATGATGTCTCATGAATTTATGTATACCTGTGATACAAGTGAAATGGAAAGATATGCAAAGAGTGCATATATGAGAAACTGAGCTCTCGAGTTCGAGGGAGAACTGTGAGAAAGAGTATAATCTGATCGCATGAAATGGAGACTGACTCGGGAGAAGGAGAGTAACCTTCATCCCTATCTATGATTGAGTCAGGCGAAGGAGAGTAACCTTCATCCCTAACTATTTATGTGCCAGGAGAAGGAGAGTAACCTCTGTCCCTAACTTTAGCTGAGCTGGAAGGCTGTCAAGTTGTAAAAGCATGAAAAATGGATATTGCTAAGCCATGAGAACCCCGAGGTAAGCCATGATTGCCTATAATATATTTTGTTGAGGTAACACAAGACGGAGGGATGCCTTGACAGACAAATTCTAAGTTACACCTCGACTGTAAGAATTGATAAAGTCTCTGGAATTCTTTTTGTGCAATAAAACCTTGGCAAGGCAAGATGGATCACCCGAGGGACTGTATAGTAGAGAAGGGGATGCCTAAGCCTAGACCTGGAGGGTGAGTGACCGCAAGGAAGAGGAGACTTTATTATTTCTTGTAAACTATTGATTGGGATCATGCACACGATGGGTAGTTCTTCCGGTGTGAGAAAACCTTGGCAAGGAAAGATGGATCACTCGAGGGACTGTATAGCAGAGAAGGGGATGTCTGAGCCTTGTCCTGGAGGGTGAGTGACCGCAAGGAAAATGAAACCTTGATAGTTCTTGTAAACTATTGATGGGGATCATGCACCCAATGGGTATGTCAAGGAAAAACAGTGAGCCTGGATAAGAAGACAACCCTGTGGATAAAAATCCACAAACTGCGCAGATAATTGTTGTGCTAGATTATGAAATTTTCCTAGAAATTTTATGCAACAGTAAAAAAAGTTTGCATGAGACTATGATTAATGTGCTTGTTTTCCAAGAATTATTGAAAGAAGGTGAGAAAGATTAAGGGTCTGAAAAAGAACCTGACCGAGAAAGAAGGTCAAGACTTCTGAAGTGGTTGAATGAGAAAAGAATGACTGGTGTTACTGAGAAAGAACATCGAGGATGGTGTTTCATTTTAATGGGGAGGGAATTGTAACACCCCTGTTTCCACCAACTTGTAATTAATCATTAATTAGGGTTTCCATGTTGTGGCATGGGAACAGTGTAAATGTATTATTGTTTGAGTTGTCAATACCTAACTGTGGGGGTGAAGCCTTGAAAGTATTGGCCATGATATCACTAGAGGAAAGAATGTGAAAACTATAAGAGAGGGTTCATTATATCAAATAACCCCAAATTTCCCTTTGATGAGGATAATAAACCTCTTTCGGATCCCAAGGAGAGAAATCAGTTAATGAAGAAAGGACCAGTGGTTGAATTATCAATCACTCCCATGAATGGAAGCATGGTCTAGCTGAAGAATGTCATCCCGAAGTACCACTAGGTATGGAAGACCAAGATGACTTGAGTTCCCTTCTAACAGAAGGAACAGGATGGGTGGAGAACCATCTTGAGAAAATATATACAGAAAATAGAGACAAGGAAATAGATAGATAGAGATAGAGAGTAAAATGCACGGATGTTGATTGAGCATCTGATAAACCTCTCCAAGACCATAACAGAGAAAGAAATCTATAAGAGTTTGCAGAGAACATAACACGAGAAGAAGTTGAAACAGAGAAAGAATCCTTAATAAAATGCGATATTTCTCTGGTGATATCATGGCTTGGCACAGGGCTGGCTAGAGTGCTAAGAATGAATTCCTCTAAGCCTATGGTTGGGTGGAAGGACAAACACCCATAGTTAGTTAGTTGGATACCACCTGTAATAGATAAGTAATCACATATCTTGTGTATTTAAGTGGTACTATGAATTAAAGATGGATATCCTATGAATGTTGTAGGGATGGATATGTTTTCTTAATGATTTATACTGTATCCCTTTTTGTGTCTTCTTGATTGTGTAATTAGGAAAGTAAGAAATTATATGGTTTTGACATGATTTGTACTCATAAATTATTTCACCCTGTGGTGGCTTAAGTTAGAGCCATGAACTGTGAGTTTGTCGACCTTGGGCACAATTTCACGTATGCATGTCGACACTCCTAGTCATTCTGAGTCCCCTGGAGGAAGGAGTCTGTTAAAGATCAAGAGAGATAGTGCACGTATGTGCAGGATCTCTACGAGGCAGACAGAGACCGAGAACCACTTAAGTTCTAGAGTTGAGGAATGAGCATAAGGGGTGCACGGAAGAATTCTTCCAAGCATTAAGTTCAAGAGAAAGAGCACAAAGTTCTTAATCCTTTCAGAGATAACAAAGCTCAGGAAGAATAGCGAGATTGAAGTATTGAAAGGGAAGGTTCCTTTGTTTGGAAGATGAACGAACGAGATCTACTCGGGAAGAGCCAAGGTTTTTTATGACCATTGGATATGGGAAGGATCACAGGAGTTAACCCCTTGAATCCTTCAGACTTCGTGAGTTCGACGAATCAAGCAAGTCCATCGTAACGGAGGTAAAATCTCTGAAGTCCCGAAGTCCCGAAGTTAATATGAGAATTAGATCTAAGGATGCTCGGGAGCCATCCTGACCATCATATCTATGAGGTAGTCAGCCCGACATTGACCAACTCTGGGAGATTTCATTCGAGGAGTGAGTCAACCTCCCGAAGCCCCGGAGTGATAAAGTCCATCCTAGCCATTGGCGCCAGGAGACACATGGCACCAGATCCTTTGCTTCATAGGTTTAGTTCTCTGGAGGAAAATGGATTGTGTGAAGCCAGAAATCTTGAAGGCCCGAAGGCCGAAGTTCACCTGAGTCGTCGATCTTCGAGGACAGGTGTCAGAATATCTGCCACTTTGGAGAAAATTCACTCCGTGGGAAATCTTATGGAAAGAGGTGAGAACTACCAAAGGCCGAAGTGTCGGAGTTCATCTTGACTGATGATAGTACGGGATGTGTGTCTGAAGATCTGACACCCCAGGAGGATTGCACTCTGGAGGTTTGAATTGATGAGTAATTTGAAACTCCCGACGCACGAAGCCCCAAAGTGATCTATAGCAATCGATTCATGGGAGACATGTGTCTATAGATCATTAACTCTGGGTGAAATCATTTCGAGAGAAAGTGAGTGTGGAAAGGTAGAAACTCCTGAACGCAAAAATACCGAAGTAAACGATGATCGTTGATCGAGAAGGATGCGTGGCGCATGATATTTGACTCTGGAAGAATGTACTCTAGGAGGACGGATTGTTGGAGAATTAAGATCACCCGAACGTCAAAGTCCCGAAGTGAACCTGGACCATCAGATCTAGAAGGACGCGTGGAAGAAATATGTTGTATTCGGGTGAAATCACTCCGAAGAGGAACAAGTGCGTAGGATTTGAAACTCTCGAAGCTAGAAGTCCCGAAGTGAACCTGGACCATCAGATCCAGAGGGACGCGTGGAGAAAATCCATTGTATTAGGGTGAAATCACTTCAAAGAGGAACGAGTGCGTAGGAGTTGAAACTCTTGAAGCCTAAAGAGCCAAAGAGAACTTGGACCATCAGATATAGGTGGATGCATGGAGAAAATACACTGTATCCAGGTGAAAGAAATCTGGGAGGAATGAGTGCGTAGGAGTTTAAAAATCTCGAGCTCGAATAGCCAAAGTATCTAGGGGGCATCAATATTTGGGAGGACATGCGTCAATAGATTGTGGAATTCTGGTGAAGCAATCTGGGAGAAATTGAGCATGGAGATGTTGAGAGTTGATATTCTTGAAGGCCAGAGTCCCGAAGTGGATCAGAACCGTTGATTGTGAAGTGATGCATGGAATTCAATTTGTAACTCTAGGTATAGTATAATTTGGAGGAAAAAGGCATAGGAATGTTTGAAACTTCTGAATGATGAAGTCCCGAAGTGAATTAGGACCATCGAAATCCCCAAGGAAATGTGGCGTCGGATTGTGAACTTCGGAGAATTTCCATTTCGGGGGAATTTGTGCGGTGGTTGTCTTAGCGCTTTTTGTTTTGGTGTCTGGTCACAGCTCACGATCATATGCATGTATAATGGTAATGGAAGAACCCGAAGGACTTAGAAGAGGATATTTTCCAGTTATGAGCTCAGTTCAGAGCATGGAGGCCGCGGCTAGAAATCTCTGGAAAAGAAAAATGAAATTGAGACGCCTTAATGAGGGTATTGTTCTCTCAAGGAGAACAAAATTTTTATGCCTCGTCATTGGTGTGTTACGCTAGGGCGACGAAACCCCCTGAGGGTCCACCGCGTGCTCCAGTTGGTACTGGTAGCATTCACCAAGAACTCAAGAAGGTCAAATTTCCCAAGTTGTTTGGTGCCCCATATGGCACAGTCGTCGAGGCACGATTGGATAATATGGTGATGTGCTTTGCACTTCTTGAATATACCTCCAACATGAAGGTCTGCATGTTGGGATTTCAACTGAAGGGGAGCGCTCTTCTATGGTGGAAGATGCTCCTGCCACAATTGAACATGGCAGACGAAGATGTATCATGGGAACTATTTGAGGAATGGTTCCGGAAGAGGTATCTGTCTGAAGAATTCATTGAGCGTCATCTCAATGAGTTAAATGCCTTCCAACAGGGTGGTTGTATGGTGCCCGAGTACGAGGCCTATTTTATGGAGTTGCTTCGGTATGCTCTACACCTAAATACTGAGAAACTTAATGTCAATAGGTTTTTTAAGTGATTTATATGTACTAAAAAAGACACTAAACTACCCTCAATTAAATTGTCAACCCAGGGTAAGTAAACTTAGAGTTGTATAAAAATATATGCCAAAGGTAAAAGGTTGGTAGGAGTATAATCTAATTAATGAAAGAACCTATCTAGGACTAATCTATTCAAGCAAACCAATCTAATGAGCAAACCCTACTAAGCAACTTGAAACTAGGTAACCTAAGTACTTTTGGTCCAAGGATCGATGGATAGTTCCTAAGAAAGCAAGTAAAACCCTATGTAAAGAAAACTAGTTTAACGATAAGAAAAAGAAAACTACTAAGCATAATAAGCAAATGACAAAAGAAAACTTCTTTAACTTTCCAACCTACATTCAATGAGCAACTACCCTATGAAAGAAAATAAATAAGCAGGTAAGAAAAATCACCTATCTAACCTATTAAAGAAAATAGACAAGTAAGCAAAGACACCTAACTAACCTACTAAAGCAAAAGACAACTATATATCCTACTAAAGCAAAGGGACAGGTAAGCAAAGACCTCTCATTGAACAACTATCTAGCCTCAGAGGCAAGTGAACTAAATGCCTAATGCAAAACTATTTCTCTTGCATAAAAGTAAATTGAAATGCTCAATGCAATGCATGAAAGGAAATCTAGTTTATTGAGAGAAAGAAAGACTACCAACTAAACTTATGAAAACAAGAAGCTATCTCTTCTAATCTATGAAAGCAAGAAACTGTCTTTAATCTATGAAACACTCAAATGTAATGTTGGTGGTTGTGTGAATGCCTTCAGTGGTGACAGATGATATCTCGATGACACTTGACAACAAAGCACAGTTCTAATGGTATAAGCTCAATACTAATTTCAATGGAAAAATGAAAGGTGTGAAGTAAACAATCCATTGAAAACTTAGCCATGATAAAAATGTTAAATACCCTGCATATTCATGTATAAACCATCAACAACATAGTGAGATTATCATTATTTAACTAAGAAATTTAATTGCATTTTAATCTATGAAAGGAAATTGCATAAAGGAAAACTCTGCTATGTCTACTCTAATCATTCAAGCTATGATGAATTAAAAACATAAATTAAAATATGATATCAAGAAGTAAATTGACAATTACATTAACCAATAACAAATAAAATGAAATCTATCTAAAACTAAAGTAAGAAAACTATAACTAAGAACGAGAATTAAATATATCCATCCATCAAGTTACATCCTTGTCAAAGAAAACCCAAATTAAAACTATGTTTTGTTCTAATTAAAAATCTATTCTAAACTTGACTGTAAAATTGTAAAAGAAGGCAAGATTTAACATTTAACAGCATATGAGGGTTAGTAAAGAGAGAGATACTTTTTAATTGCACACAGAATTAGTAAAGAGACTTTCTAATTGCACACATAATTAGTAAAGAGACTTTCTAATTAAACATTGAATTAGTAAAGAGACTTGCAAGATTGTTCTTAGTCTATCAAATCAACACATACTGTCACGTATCATCATCTAACTTGCAAAAGAGAAGTAAAATAGTGAGCTACAACAAACTAATTAATTAAATAAAAACATGTACATATAGAAAATAAGAAAGAGCAATTTATATTACGAAATGCATAAATAAACATAAGAACAATCACCAGACTGCTGGTGCCCCCCCCAGCAAGTCGTGGCTACCTTCTACAAGCACACCATGAACTTCAACATGCCGACTTCACCATGAAAGTTAAAAACGCAGTTCTGGCACTATTTTGGCAATGTGAAAAATAAAAAATAGAGTACAATGAGTTTATCTCCAATCTGATGGATCTTCTACTTGATTAAAAATCTAGTGACCATCTTGGTAGTATTTATAGGTTTACAAACCAAGTGGTCGACCATAGGAGGGTCGAACTACCTCTAAATTTGGTAAAATACAATAAATGCGGCCATAACTAACAAAATAGAGGAAGTCAATAATCGCCTTGTTTGGACAACTGAAATCAAGTTGTCTTGAGCTTAGTAGCTGGAGGGGGCGATGATAAACAAAACCCACATGCTCGATTTGTCCATCACTGACCGCCAATACCATAACTGCCAACTCGCCTTGTGTTTTTGTGCAATACTGGGTGCTGGAACGAGTGCCAGATCAAGTATCGGAACAAGTGATGGAACAAGTGTCGGATCAAGTGTCGGAACTAGAAACATGGTGCGTTTTGCCCTGTAACAGAAAAAAAAACATGAATTAACTCTTGGAAACCATAAAACATGATGAATTAAACTTGATTTAATCATAAAACACGAATTACACGTACCTTATGTTGATTATACCATTTTATCATAAAATTCTTCAAAAATTTCCTTTGAAAGATGAAAAATGCATATGTACATATGGAAAAAAGTGTATAATAACGTGATGAAAATGATCATATCTCGGGCCCAACATTACCCCCACACTTACGATTTTGTAGGTCCCACTGCAAACAAAAACAAGTTCCCCTCGGAACTAGGCTTGTTGAGGAGGGTCGGCTTTAGAAGCCTCTCCTTGTTGTTGTGTAGGCTTAGCCTTGTGCCTCTTGTATTGCTTTAATTGTGCTTTGAGATTGCAGTTAGATTGGGTCATCCCATCAACCAACCATTGAAGGGAGTTAACTTTTGCTTGAAGGACTGCATTGTCATGATGAAGGTGTGCATCTATTGTCTTCCTCTCTTCCAATTGTTGGAGAAGATGATGGTTTTCCTTTTGTAGCTCCTCTATAGTTGGGGTAGAATCAATGATCTTTGAGGAAGGCTTAGGTCCTTTGAGAGATGTGGACAATTTATCAATTTTAGGATCTAGAGTAGGCATGGGTGAAGTAGGAGTGATGGGAGATCGAAAAGGTGAGGTAGGTTCTGATTTTGTTTTCCTTAGTGGCTCTAATTCATCTAAAGAGACTTCCCTAAGTTTCTTATGAGGGCTCTCAAGGTCAGAGGATACTTGGATAGGATCCGAAGCAGGTGGAGGTTTTGCATATGGCTTGGTTCTTATGTTCTGGGTACTCTTTCGAAAGGGTCCCTTACCAAATCGATTGGCTCCCCTCTTGTTTGTGGGAATGATGGGAAATTCTTGCTGCATTACTTCTTGGGGCTTCTTAGGTGTAGGATCAAGAGAAAATGAAGGCATTGGGGGGTCAACAATAGGATTCTTTTGGTCTTTGTTCTTGGTCTTTTTCCTCGATGAAGAAGTAGGAATATCAACAAGCTTTTGGTATTGTTCTGGCAAAGAGAGGGTTTGTGAAAGGGTGTTTGGAGTTCTTGGAGAGTGAGGCTTGGATGGAGAGATAGTTTTTAGGCCAAGTGTCTTTTTGTCGGTCTTAACTGTCAAGTGAAGGTTTGCAAATTAGTAGATGAAGGCATCCCAATTTTTCCCCTGTCTCTGTAGTTTAGTAAGAACGAGGAGTTTGATCAAACCGTGGTGGAAGAGACTATTGTGGGGGTTAGTCACATTTTTCCTCACTTTAGAGGACATATTCTCCAAGATTTTGAGAAAATAAAAAGGGAAATTTCAAGGGTTTGTTGAACAGAAAATGAGCCAACAATCTAAAATGACAAGCTTTGAAGGTGGAGTATCTACCTTCACATGTAATTAACCTTGTGATGACAATGAGGGGATTGACCAATTATGGCTTTATCAACTACTTAACATACTCTTTCACTCCTGAAAATCTCTTGAATTCGAGCTTAAACACTTTGTTGTAACTTGAGCGTGGCAATTGATGATTTTTGAACCATCTATCTCCCATTCTTGGAAGTTTTGTTGCAGCAACAATTGACTCTTTTGTGACTGCAAAGTTGAGAGACCCTACATGTGCTATATTTCCATCAAAACCAACTGAAAAATGCATAGAAATACCGTCATCATGGCCTTGCAAATTAGACAGAAATGGCCCCCAGCCAGCACGCAAGAACACTTCCCTGCAATGTGCGAATTCTGGAATGGAAAACAAGTTTGAATAGGAGGAGGGTTCGTATCTCTTGGGCATTGTGACAGAGTTTGAATTCACCAAGCAAGGGTGAAATTGAGCTAAGTAATGACACGGATTGGGAATGTTCTGAGTGCAATTGGAACAGAGGGAGAATTTTACCAAACAAGTGTGTGAACAGGACAAGAGATGGCACGGGTTTAGCATAGTCTGAGTGTGATTAGAACAGAGGACGAGATGGCAGAAGTTGGGAGAAGTTTCTTAATGCAGAGGAGAGAAATTGGCAAGGGACAATGAGATAATAGAGTGCCCAGCCTGATTTTGGATGCTCTTATGGTGGAGTACATTGCCCACATGTGCGCTCGAGGTACAATGTACTGGTGCGTAATTAGATCAATGTCCAAGTCTGTTGACTTGGACATTTGATCATAACCATATGAAGAATCTTTAATCAATGCCTAAAACCAATATAATTGAATGGAATTGAATTCTGGTTGCTTGGAATATAGGATAGTTACTGGTATGCAATTCAATGGCACTTCAAATGACACTTCAAACAACATCTCATCCGGCACCTCATACGGTACTTCATCTGGTACCCTTGTGCTAAGTGCATTTTCACCTCTTAGAATGGATAGTCTACAATTTTGAAGTGTTTTTTACAACCATAGTGGTTAATGAGAAGAGGCAGAGTGCTCCATGCTCAATCATTCTTCTTTCATATGACATATAATGTCAAAACCTATAATGAACGGGTTATAGCAATCATAAAACATGTATTGTCAAACCTACAGTATGCAGCTTGTAATGAAAGATAACCAATAAAGAGTGGTTTTTTAAATAACCAATAAAGAGTGGTATGTTAAGCATGAGTTCAGTAACGTATAGCACACAGGAGTTAAGCATTTAAAAATAACATGACTATCAATGTAATAACCTGTATCATGGTAATAATACAAAAATTCTTGCAAAGACTCTTTTCTCTAGGCAATGATCATTTGTCAGCTCATGAACCCCTCCCCCACACCTAAGTATTGTGACACCTCACAATCAAAAGTATAGGAAACTAGTCAGTATCCCCCAATAGCCGAAGATTTACAATATGTCAAGTGTAAAGATGAAATTTCACAGATTGGTCTAACGAGACAGTTAGGAGATAACACATATTTCGTTAAATTTGGAAATATTCTATTACACGGACCTCATCAACATTGATTTTTTTGTAAATCACCATATTAAATTAAGATGACATAAACCAGTTACTGACCATGAATAGGTCAAACATGGGACTGCTAAGTACAATAGTATAAATGGACGATAGAAGTGTGAAATAAAATCTTATAAGAAATCGATTTGAGCTAAATCATCTTAGTGTGTTTAACATCCAAGTGAGATATTATTGTTATGGACAAAAAACCCAACACAATGTTTGAATTTGGTGCCTAATGACTCCATCCCCCTTGCC
>ML780499.1:1375268-1389573 GCA_009831015.1 Picea engelmannii | reverse complement strand
ATATTTGGCATAGTGTCCTTTCTACTAACAATTATGGCATATAATAGGCCCTCTACCTCTGGCCATTCCTCCTCTTCCTCTACCTATAAATCCTCCTCTGTCCCCTCGTGGACCCATGTTATGTTGATGATATTGTGGTTCCTAAATATACTGCGGAGGTTGCTGGAACTGTGGAACTGCTTGAAATTGTTGTGCATTGCCAAACTGTGGCGTAGTATGTCCTGTCATCAACTCAGCCTGCATCCTCTATGCATCTGAGGTTCTTTCCTTCATTAACTCTAGCGTTCTACAATTTTTGTCTTCATGCCCCACTTACTTACAAAAGTTATAGAAAGTACTCTTCGGTTCTGTCTTGTACTTTTGCATCATAGGGCAGTGATAAGGATCATGCCCATGTGTCTTGCATATTTCACACCAAGGCCCTCTTGTAGGAAATGAATTTGGTATCCCAACTCCCAAATACTGCACAAATGTCATACACTCATTCTTGTGATGTCCCTCTGATCTTCATAGGGTATACCACACTGCTTCTCTTTTCTCCCTACTTTTATCATGGTTTAATTGCACTGTCAGGTTCTTTAGGTCTTCCTTCAGATCCTCTATAGATGGATCTGTCTGATTATACTGATTCTCCTCTAACTACATCGCTTCTTACAGTGCCTTTGCCTGGTTTTGAAATTTTTGTTGTCTCAATGGATATTTGAAATGTGGTAAAAAATAATTTATAAATAACTTTCTGTGTTGCATGTCAGAAATGGGATACTTTAGTTTACCTTTCAATGTCTTGAAATTATGATCAATGTCCCATACAAACTCTCCTGGTTTTTTTCTAACCTCAACCATTTCATTCATAAACCGAACCTATGATTTCAGCCTCTGAAACTCAGTGATCAGTTGCTGTTTGATCTCTGCTACTATTCCTGGCGCACCCTGTGGATTGTTTACTTCTAGATTCATGTACCAATCCAGCGTGATGTTTCTGAATGTTATTGCTAGATGCGCTACTTTTTTTTCCTCATCAGTGATTCTTTTTTCTTCCCATATTCCCTCACACATGAATAGGTGCTTCTCTGGGTCTTATGTTCCATCCCCCTGGAACTCTGGTAATCGTATCGTTGGATCTACGCCTGCCATTGTAGAATGTGGTGTACCTGCTCCACTTGGTAATACTATCTATGTACTATTATTCAGACTTGAACTCCCACCAGTATTGCTACTGGTACTTCCACTTGTACCCTCTCTTCTATTCTGATCTCCTAGATTCCGCTGACTGCCAGCCACTAGTTCTCTAAACAAATCTTTCTTTGTTGATGTGTTAGTCATACATGGGGTTGTAGGTTCTACACTGATTCAGATCTGGACAAGGGTATTTGCTTCCTCATTAAATATTGCTCCTCTAGTATTTCTTTCATATGTGGCGCACACTATTTCTTCAATGTGCTCCACAACATGGAGATCCTCTACCTCTTCCTCATCACTCTCCAAGCATTCCCTCTCAGCTATTGCTCTTTTCTTTCTATTGAGCTTATATTGGTAGGGTCTTCCACTATGCATCATTCCTGCCTTCTGCATAATTTCCTGGATATCCTCTTGATTCATCATAATGGAATATTTCTCTTTATTGTGCTTTTCTCTATCCATTTCACCCTCCATCTCATACCTTCCTCAGGTTTCCCATAACTCCCCAATGCACACAGGGTAGTTTAGTTGTCTGATTCCATGGTTAATACCCCTTTATCATGCAATAATCTCTTGATCGAAGTGTACAATGACCTGATGTACCTTCCCCTTGGACCCTTAAGAAACTCATGCTTTGTTACACTGTAAGACTTCGATGTATGTACTGCGAACTCAGTGATATACCCCACTACAATGATATCTAGCCAGAAATCTACTGTGCACGTGAATTTTTTATTCACCCTCTTCAACTGTGCGATCAGTTCTTTTATCCACTCCATTAATCTAACTCTATTTGTTAGATGGTTATCTTTCAACTGTGTTATCCACTCCTACAATAGCATGGGAAAATCACTAAACAAACTCTCATGTATTTCACTGAATACGTATCTCTCCAAGTACAGTCTTTGCTTAAACCTAAGGCTTCTATTATCTTTGTGGGAAAACTGTAGTTCCTAAACTGTTAGCCATCTTTCAATCTCCTCTTTCATGGGATTCCAACCTACAAACATTTCCTTTCTTAAACCCTTGTGCTATACTACGTGATACATCCCTCCCGATCTAATCTTATGAGTTCCAACCGGCAATAGAACCATTGTTAGTTGCTTATGGGCTGACCCGAGTTCTAACTACAGGATTACCAACAACCCCTTCTACCATTGGTCCTTCTGGATACCAGAAGGCAACACAACACACATAGTGTACTACACAGTCTCACCCGAGATGGCTTCTATGGGTGGTAGAAGGACTCAAATGTTTGCAACCCTGGGATGGGATGTGTTTCTCTCTCAGAGGCATTAGATATACTCATTGTTATCCCTCAAACCCTCATTAGATCTTAGATCAGACCACTGACACCATTATTCCAATAGGACTTCATTAACCATTATGGAAGTATGTATTCAATGACATGTATTCATCTACTGTAACACAAGATTGCGATCTAAATACTAACTATGGCGTTCATTTACTTAGTGTTGTTCTGTATATTTCATTGGTTTATTCTCAGTGCGCACTATTATTTCCTTTATCATTTAACATGTTCATCATAAAACTCATTAAAGAAAATATAATAAAAAATACTGCACACATACACACATAAACTAGATATACTGTGGTTCACCCCCTCCCGGGATATGTCCACAAAGATTTTTCATTTTGTCTCTTTATTCATATTCATGCAAAATCTGGTGCTGTGCACTATACAATTCTTCTGCTATTACATTAGATCTCCATAGATCATGACAGTTAAAAATTAGGACTTCCTCTCCAATAGTTCTATCTCCATCACACATACTCTCTAACCCACAAAAGCAAAACCTTTTCATAGTCCTAATACATTCTACTTATACAAAAAAATGGGACAAAGCCCTTACAAAAACCCTAACCCTAAGAAGATTAGGTTTGTCCACTTCCCAAATGATCTGCAATAGTTTGCCCACTTTGTAACTGCTTTTCCTCTGTTGAAGGAAAATCTCCATGCAGACAGGGAGATCTCCTCAAAGAGCTAGACTCTTAACTCTAAGACAAAAAGTGCTTATCATGGTCACTGACTTCCTTTTAGGTCTACACAAAATAATGCATGAAGAGGAAGGAGGAAAGATATACCTTTTACCGGTGTTTGTCCCTGCACGCTCTGAGTTGAACTCCAATCTTGAGCTCCTCGATAAGCCCTGTAGACAAACAAAATACAACCACTTCCTATTCTATCGAGATTAGTTCGAAGTAGACCTATCTACTTAGAGAAAAATTCAAGTAATGTCAAACACAAATTAGAAAGAAAAAGGCCAAGCATATTACATTAATGAGGACAAAACATTACTTACAGCCATAGATGGAATGTAGCAGTTTCGTCAAGTTCTCCTTGCCTAACCCTTGCTCAAAAGATCCACGATCGGAATGACAATAGCTTCGCTGATTAGCCTCCACTTTACTGTGTGTTTCCTATGATATCGTAGGTTTCATGCTTCTCATCCCTTCTCCAAATATCACTTATGAGATCATAAGTTTGGTATTATTCTCCATCCAGATCCCCCTTTCACCATGAGAAAGCTTGCTTATATAGCCTTGGAGAGGCTCAACCACTTGAGATATCTTTGGAGTAAGTTGAGGATTTTCCTTCTTTATTTATGGATCTTCCCTGTGATCATGGCTTGGCCAAGGATTTGAATCCAACTGCCTTCAGATATTGGGAGGATCTTCCCCTCGTTCTTCTCAACAAACCAACTGCTTCCCAGAATAGGTAGCACTCCCTCAAAAGGAGTGTCAGAGCGTTATAACTCTTCCTAGCAAGGTTTAGGGGGGCACCAGCACTCCCAGAAGCAGTAGCGCTCCTCCAAAAGGGTAGAGTTAGTGTTATAACGCTTCCATATAGTGTATAGGGGGGCACCAACATTCCTGAGAGAGGTATAGGGGAGCGCTCTCCTCCAAAAACCCAAATTCAATGGTACTTTCAGATGGCAAGAGGTACATAACTCCAGTTAACCATTCCTCTTCTTCCAAATCAAGTGTTTGAGGTGTTTAAAGTGTCTTTTTGATGTCATTATAAGCATGAAATAGGCATCATGGAAGTATGCTTTTCTTGACAGTTGCGACAGTTGTAATGACGACACTTGTGACACTATCGAAGTGAGTAATTTTGATGTGTAACAGATTGCCCCCCAAAGTATGAAGTTAGAAGATGAGAACTGATAAATGAAATGCTTTGTAGACTTTCAAGCAAGGCTATAGACGTAGAGAACTTGACAGAAGCTGCACACAAACATCCAACAAATATTATGACGTGTTTCAAACACAAGGCAGACATGCCTATGCTTGGATGATAAAGACTTGCAAGATATGGCCGCCATAAAATACACTGTGGATATTAATAAAAGGTATAGCCACCAAGGATACAGTGAGGATCTATACTCCTATGACCTGAATTGATCATAGCCATGAAGAATACATAGTGGATCTATGAGATGATAAAACATAGCCACAACCAATACAAAGTGGATCTATGTAACAATATATGTGTCATTGTTCAAAAGAAACTCCTTCGCAACCTGGGCAAAGTACATATAAGAGTGATCACTCAACCTAGGGTCTTCTTACCGATCCCGATGTAGTACGAATCTAACCATGTGAATAGATGTCTTGATGTCGAACATGGCAGAAACCACTTGATTACCGGTCAATGATGTAAACTGTTAACAAGTGTGAGGGAGATCACCATTGTTGTCAATGATTCCCAAGGTACTCTAGTACATTCCAACAAATGTGAATGGATGAGCTGAAGTCGAAAATCCATGGATTCATTCGATTAGAGGTCAATGATGTAAAGCATGTCTCCAGCCTTTGATGATCTTTCTGGAGTTAAGCCACAAGCTTTCAAGCTGGGGGCATACCGAGCTTAGTCTTTGTTCTTTCTCGTGCTCGTAAATACATGAGAATGCATCTGGGTAAACTTTTATCTCTTTTTTGGACATGTATGGATACACGAAAAAGGAAACCCCTGGAGTCTCCTTTACGCTCTTTTCAGACTCTCTAAACATGAAAATATTGTTGAGTGATCTTGCTTCCTTTCCCACTCGTTAAAAGGTTTGAATGGGCGTCTTTCGAGTGATAATTTATCTCTTTTTCGGCCTCGCGAGACTAACATTACGAAAAAGGACAACATTGGAGTCACCTTTAAGTTCTTTTCAGACTCTCTAAACATGAAAAGATTGTCGAGCGACCTTGTTCTCTTCACGCTCGTTAAAGTATTTTAAGAAAACATCTATTGAGCGATAGTTTATCTCTTTTTCGGTATCATCTGACTCCTTTACGAAAAAGGAACTGAGAGAGTTCTCTTTTAAGTGTTTTTCCAGACTCTATAATCATGAAAAACCTTCGAGTTTTTTGTCTTTGGACTCGTTAAAACAAACATCGACATGCCCATACAGGATCAAACCCTTACTTCTTCCAGTTCGTTAAACAAAGGAAGAGGAACTTATTGAAGGTGAGTTATATCGAGCATGTGTTACCCTCCTCAAGCTTGTTAAATTAAAAAGAGGTACTCATCTATCTGGATGGGGGAAAAATTGAAAGAAGCAAGCCAAGCAGTTTTTGAGAACATTACCAGTAACTCTTAGAGTCGCCCTTGAACAAGACACTTTGTCTTTTGCACACATTATAATCTGCTGAACCTCTGCACTAAACCAATCCTTTGAGTTTTTCTTACTCCTTTGGGTCACCCGATGAAAGTCACAGTATCCACTACATCATCGTGTTTTGGTCCATGTCACGTTTCTGTTGTTGTGCCTCAGTGTTCAAGGGAAGTATCTGCCTCAAGAGTCAGCCATCACAAATATATTGTCTCAATACCTGTGTCAGTCCATGTTCATTTGATCTACCAATTACATCTCTATGTCCGTTTCATGTCGTTGATGGGGGATACATCAAGGCCCTCCTTTGACGAGTTTATTCCTGTCGACTTCAACACATTATCTAGGAACTAGACTTAGAAACCAGTTAGTACTTTGGGACTTGCATGCCTCAATGGCATGCCTCCTCACTTTCAACAGTGGGTTTACATCATTGACCTTTGATTGGATGATTCCACAGATGTTCGACTTCATCTCATCCATTCACATTCGTTGGAATGTACTAGAGCACCTTGGGAATCATTGACAACAATGGTGATCTCCCTCGCACTTGTTAACGGTTTACATCATTGACCGGTAATCAAGTGGTTTCTGCCATGTTTGACATCAAGACATCTATTCACATGGTTAGATTCGTACTACATCGGGATCGGTAAGAAGACCTTGGGTTGAGTGATCACTCTTATATGTACTTTGCCCAGGTTGCAAAGGAGTTTCTTTTGAACAATGACACATATACTGTTACATAGATCCACTTTGTATTGGTCATGGCTATGTATTATCATCTCGTAGATCCACTATGTATTCTTCGTGGCTACGATCAATTTAGGTCATAGGAGTATAGATCCACACTGTATCCTCGGTGGCTATACCTTTTATTAATATCCACAGTGTATTTTATGGCGGCCATATCTTGCAAGTCTTTATCATCCAAGCATAGGTATGCCTACCTTGGGTTTGAAACACGTCATAATATTTGTTGGATGTTTGTGTGCATCTTCTGTCAGGTTCTCTATGTCTATACCCTTGCTTGAAAGTCTACAAAGCATTTCAGTTATCTGTTCTCATATTCTAACTTCATAATTTGAGGGGCAATCTATTACACATCAAAATTACTCACTTCGATAGTGTCACAAGTGTCGTCATTAAAAGTTTACCCGGATGCATTCTCGTGTATTTATGAGCACGAGAAAGAATAAAGAATAAGCTCGGTATGCCTCCAGCTTGAATGCTAGTGGATTAACTCCAGAAAGATCATCAATGGCTGAAGACATGCCCTCCAAGCTTCAATTCATTCACCGACTTTGAGGTTGTCACCAATTTCTCTAATAGATGAGAAAAAGGAGAAGGGTGGATGAAAAGAAGGTTCAAGAGAGGTGACTGTTTCATTTTTTAACGAGCTTGACCCATGAAAAGAACTATGCTCAGGGTTCTGGGTTCGTTCCCCAGATTGTTGTTTCATTTTTTAACGAGCTTGCTACATAGAGGAAAACTATGCTCAAGGCCTCTATTTCATTTTTTAACGAGCTTTCCACAGAGAAGAGAAATTATGCTTGTGGTTTCTTCCTGATCATGGCTTCCGAGAGGATAATGCTTTGGAAGGATACCATATCAAGGGACAAAAAATGGTCATGGCTTCCAAGAGATCTTCGTTGGAAGGAAGATAATCACTTGAGAAGGAACACATGTTGAGGGTTGCGATAGGAGTAAGGAGATCAGGCTCCAATAATCCTATCGAAGAAATCACCATGTCCTCTATTGGATCCAAATCATCGGAAGTTGAAAGCATGGGAGATGATAGAAAATCAACATTAGGAGGGGAGATAGACTGTATATCTGCCCGAATTTCTTCACGAGGGGGAAGAAAAGAGGATCAGTGACGGTTATTATTCCAAGGTAACTTGTCAATGCGAATCATTTCCGGAATAGATTCATCTGAAGGAAAATTTGGGGAAATGTAGTCGATTGCAGATGACAAGGAACTCAACCGTGATTTCATTGAGGAACTATCGGGCACCAAGAGATGTTGGTCATCCGACGAGGGAGAATTGGATGGGATAGAAACGTATGACATTTCGGCTAGATTAAGTGGCACTGTGTCACTTAGTGCATCAAATTCCAAAGGACAAGGTACAATCCAAGGGTCAGATGATTCCAAAGATTGATAGGCCGTGGTCAAAATCATATCGATGGTGGAAATATGATGTGTAGTCAGTGGAAGTGGTGTAGGGAAGGTACCCATGAGGCTAGAATATTTCAGTAAGCCAACACCAATGCTTTCATATGTGATCTTGTGGTCTCCCAAGAAAGGAATATTGTTGGTAGCGGGAACACGAGCATCAGTCATGCAGAAATCCAACTGATCAACAATGACAATTTTTCCCTAATGAGGAAATTGGACACATCGAAAAACTGATGAGGCAACAACATTCATAGCATAAAACCAACTTCTTCCAAGTAACAAGTTGTAATCGAGTGGAGCATCGACCACCTTGACATCAACAGTAACAGTTTTGCCACCCAATTCGATGGGCAGGGATTGTAAAAGTCCATGGGGATGAAAACCTCACTCGTCGAAGGCGCGTAACATCATTGGGGATTTTTTGAGTGTTGGTGATTTTAAACCTTTCCAACACGCCAAAGACATGACACAAGTCGAGGCTCCCTCATCCAGAATAGTTCGGTGGATTTTTTGATTGTGAACAACAACATCAACTTGGAAAGCAAGTTGGTGGGAGAGTCGAGACACATAATTGTCCAGGTTAAACATGATCTGATTGGAGGACTCAGGATCAACAGTGCCAAGAGCGGACAAGAGCATTCTGCGTTGACTGGGGCAGTGCTGTAGAACTTCTAACGTAGACATAGCACACGGTGCTTGAGCCAAATCTTCAACAGTGTTGTAGTTTTGGGCGGCTCGTGAACTAGGATTAAAGGTAGCTTTACGTATAGTTCTCTTAGGAGGGCGTAAGATAGAGTCAAACGTGGGTTTCTCAATCTAAAGTGGTCCAGATGGAGGATTAACCGATGAAAGACTGACAGAGGACGATGATGGATCCAGTAAAGTACCGGTACCATTAATGTCTTTTCCTTTGTCGGGATTTCCTAGTGTGTCATATGTCTTAGAGTGAGTGTTCAAATAGATTCCATTAAACATATAAATATGTGCACTCGATGAGGCCTCATCATTAGGATCTCTAGAACTGCCCCCAAGAGAGGGGGTTTGAGCAACCATGGATTGCTGCTATGGAAAAGGTTGAGTAAGCACAGCGGGTTGTGACTTCCCTTGGAAAATTTTGGCCATTTCATTGCAAAGTGGACAATCTCAAGTGTAGTGATCATCACCACAAATGGTACACGGGAATTTCAGTTTCTGTTGTGGTTGCTTTTCGGTAGCAGGTGTTTGATTTTTGGGTTGTTCATTATTATTTTTTGATTTATTCTTTGTCTTCTTCTTACCTCTGGATTGTTGTGAAGGGGCAGATTGAACTACATTCACCTCATTGATCTAAGTTTGGGGGGAGGTAGAGGAGGATGTAGTTGATTTGGAAAAAGATTGAGTTTTGACAGAACCGATATCACCATCCGCATGAGATGAGGATGATGGCTTAGAAGGATCGGTATTAGCTCGAGCAACATTCAGAAGAAAATCATACAAAGTACCAGATTGAGAATAAACCAAATCTAAGTACTGAGCTCGAGCGATGGCTTGTTCTTCTATGACCGCACCACCCATAGAGACATCACAAGCGATTGGAGGTAACAGTGATTTAGTAAACCATTCCGCCAATAGTATGTCAAGAATAACTGCCTTGATCATCCTTCGTCGTTGCCTCCACTCATGAATATGGTCAGAGATATGCACAGAGTTAGTTTGAGGAAGGGAGGTCAAGAGTTCAGTACCTGTCTCGTAGAAAATAGGCAGTTGAAAGTGCATGAGGAAAGACATGGCAAGGGAATTGAAATCATGAAAAGAAGCACGTGGTAGTTCAATATACCACTTTGCTGCTGAACTGGTAAGTTTTCGCTAGAAAATACGCAAACGTACAGAATCATCCATGAGGGAGTTTGATGAACACCACAAATCGAAAGTCATCACATGGTTGTTTGGATCTTTGCCAGGGTTTTTGTTGAATTTCGGAATATCAGAAGGAAGTTTAGCTGGAATGACTGGCCAAACCGACGAATGAGAAATAGGATCATTAGTTAACCAAGACAAGTCTGGGAGATCCAGATTCGTAAGGAAAGGCAGTTGTTGGTTAATTTGTGAATGATACTGGTGCGGCAGAGGAACACCAGTAGGACCATAGACTGGGTTAGGTGGATAGTTGTAACCAGTAGGTCTTCCTACATACGGTTGTTGCTAGCCAGGATAAGAAGAATTCAATGGTGCATGAGAAACATTGGCATAACCCGGTGGGTTCTGAACATTATAGGCCAGGTGATTTATTTGCCCGTGAGGAGGATAAACATTTTATCCTTGAGAATGGTAAGGAGTAGATCCCAGAGGTGGATACACATGAGGCCCATGAGGAGGATAAGACTGTGGTCCAGGAGAACTCCAGGTGGTATTTTGGATGTTGCCCGGATAAGATTGCCCGTAAGATGTTCCAGAAGGGATAGGATTGGATACTCCTCCTAGTGGGTTATTATACAAGTTCCCCCCAACGTGGGGTTGGGTAAAAATTCCTCCTGAAGATACTCCCCAGGATTGTGAAGGGTTTCCAGCAAACGAGGGTTGCCCCCCTGCCAGCGGTTGATTTACGACCGAGATGTGACTAGAAAATGGAGGTTTCCCTCTGGGAGGAGCATGAAAAGTGGGCTGTCCCCTGGGAGGGTTAGGCCTGCCATGGAAAGGTAGTCCTCCAAGAGGGAAAGGTTCATTGGATGGTGGTTCCCTCCATCCGGTTGTGTTTGGTCAGCAGGGGTCTGCATTCTCAGGGAGAAGATGTCCCAGCAGGATCATGTGGAACATGTGGAGCTGTAGAGTAAAAGCTTGTAGAAACAGGGGTAGATATTGAAGTTATTTGGGGTTGAGTAGAGGTGATGAGTCCAACATTAGGATGGACTTGTGCTGGTGTAGCAGTAGGGTGAATAACCTGATCGACTGGGTGATTCATGGTTTGACCAGATGGTCCTGTTTCACTAGGAGGGTCATGAGGTTGAAAGGGTTGTCGAAAGGATTCGAAATGTTCATAGAGATCGTGTCCCGATGAAGTCCTCCATACAAAACGAGCAGGTGTGGGATTGGTTTCTACTATAGTGCTAGGATGAACAGGAGTCCTATACTCGTCACCAAATATTGGTTCTATGGATCCCATATATGTTTCAGTAAAGATCCTCTTTGGTAATCATGGGATCTCTACTTCTATGACATTCCCAAGGGAGTCTAAACAAACCAAAATTGGTTTGAGAGGAGTTACCGACACAGCTGTAGTGGGATTTTCAACCATGACCAAAGCGGCTTCTGAGTTATCTAACGGAGGAGCGATAATACTTCCAGCGTCAGATTGATTTTCTACTTCTCTACGGTAGTTGTCTTCTGGAGGGTTAGGAGGTAAGGGTTGATAGCCTTCCGGAGGCAGCCCTTGCATCCTACATGATCGGTGAAGACCTTTATCGTCCACGAGCTCAATTGTGGAGAAAAACAGAACACACTAAAAATCTAGGGTCAACTAACAAAAAGAAACAACATGCGCTAATAAAATCTAGGAATCAACCAAGCAGACAAAACTTCTCTCGATGATCGTACTAGTTGGTGATGAAATCCAACGTCATGTGATCAAGTCAAGAAGGGGCTAGGATATGGTGGAACAGTTACAATGGCGACCTGCTTAACAGACTTTCACCTTGGTGCAATCTTCCACATAGTAATTGTGGATTTACCCTCCAAGGAGCTCGAGTGAGTTTGACCAATGTCTGTTCCAGGTATAGTGAGACTTCCCTTCACCCTCACCTTGTGTAAGTACCTAAAGATTATGGCAACTAAAGACACCAATTCGCTGTGAGTCCCTGGGTGGGTACAGTCGATAGTCTGATCCAAAACGTGTGGGTAGGATAACAAGTCCAAAATCAACCCAAGAGGCTCCCACACATAATTGTGGGTATACCTCCAAGTGAGCCCCATTATATGATTCGACCACTACAAACAGTTGAAACACGGAGGGATAATCTCTGTAATTCACCCGAATGCGACCTCGTGCGTAACCCCTGTGTGAGAGGGGGATCCCAGAAAACCAATACGACAATTGGATTTGACTCTCCCTAGCTCAGGATGCTAATGTTTGTTTTGAAAAACTTTGGAGAGTTGTACTCACAACCTAATCCAAAGTGCTAACCCTAGTCTACTATTGGTGGAAGATCCTAAAAACAAAAATGTTCTAGATAATTTTTAATTAGCATTCATTTTAGAGCTGTTCTTTACTCAAAGGGTGTATGAAAGTGAAATTGATGGAATGATGACTCAAATTCCCAAAAGATGCATGAAATATGATAAGCAATCGTTTCTTTTCAATGAACGCCTATTTAAGGGAAATAGAAAGAATCGTTTTCACTATCAAACACTAATATGAAATGTCTTCAATCAATTGGTTCTCAATCAAATCCAATGCAATGCTAAAACATTTTCAAAAATGCCTTCTAATATGAAAACCAATCACTAATATGTATCTTTGTCATTTGTATGCGAATGATGATTAATTCAATGCAAAAAACTTCTCCTACCAACTACCCTTTCAGATCAAGGAGATTCAGACAAGTATGATCAGATTTCGCACACATGACACACACACTCTTGCTATCAAACAAGAGAAAGAAAACAAAAAACGCAACAGGAAGGAGAAAGAGGATTGGACAAGATTACCTTAAAGAACCAAATGAGAATATTCATAGACTTCTGATGTCCTTCACCAAAGTTTCTACTCAGTCAAACAAGAGAGAAAAACACAGTGGATTGGTTCCAAGTTCTCAACAAGAGAAAAAACTGAAAATAAGGGAGAAGGTCACAAAAAATGAACAAAATAGTGCCTACTTCTCAGAAAGCAGAGGGTCAAGTGTCATTAGGAAGATGTAATGAAGCATCAAGAAGCTGGACAGGGGCAAAAAAAAAAGACTGAGTTGCAGAAAACACAATTCTAGAAGGTATTTTTGCCAAGGAGAGGCTATTGCTCTGGTGTAAGGGCCACTAGGGTGTTATAAAGATCTGTTTAAGGCATCCAGGGAGTGTTGGCATTGGGCTAACATGGACACAGGGGCGCTAGGCTCAAAAAACTTAGAAAAATGTCAAAAAAACCAAGAACTCAGTCAATTTTTTGTCAATCAAGATGCATGTGATGGATTGAGGATTGAATCAACAAGTGCAATCATACATAGGGGGTGAACAAGGCCTATAGAAAACAAAGGGTAAGACAACGTCTATGAGGAAAAACCAAAGCCAAAAGTTTTGATTCGATTCCCTAGTGGAGTCGCCAGTTTCTGTTGAAGGAAAATCTCCCTGCGGACAGGTAGATCTCCTCAAAGAGCTAGACTCTTAACTCTAAGACAAAAAGTGCTTATCATGGTCACTGACTTCCTTTTAGGTAGTGTTTGAGGTGTTTAAAGTGTCTTTTTGATTTCGTTATAAGTACGACATAGGCATCATGGCAGTATGCTTTGCTTGACACTTGCAACACTTGTGAGAAAGATGCGACACTTGCGACACTTGTAATGATGACACTTGCGACACTATCGAAGTGAGTAATTTTGATGTGTAACATCCTCAACACTGAATTTCCTCTATTTTCGGCACTAATTTTCCTCTATTTTCCGACGC
This sequence comes from Picea engelmannii, assembly GCA_009831015.1. Taxonomy (NCBI): domain Eukaryota; kingdom Viridiplantae; phylum Streptophyta; class Pinopsida; order Pinales; family Pinaceae; genus Picea; species Picea engelmannii. Next base: position 1,375,959 of record ML780499.1, on the reverse strand, counting down.
TATCTTGATTCCTTCAAAACTTCCTTGATTTTCCCCAAAATTGGCTTGTGCCAACACCTAGACATAATTGCCAATCTGCAAACATCATGTGGAGTAATAAAGGTGAGCATGCCAAAAGTACATTTCTATGGCAACATTGACATATTTCTCAATTTCTCTCTATGMTAAAGATGATGTCATAGTGATGAAGCTCATTTGTGAAAGGCATGAAAACATAATGACCCTAATATCCTCTAYATTTATTAAAATGGCATGCTCCCACTCAATAATGGTGGAAGGATAAGAGAGAATAGAAATGTGTAAATTCGAAGTAGGAAGCTCTACTTGTAGCATGTTTCCATGGTGGGAAATGGTGTGTTCCTTTTGGAATATATCACCAATGACTACCTCAATATCTTGATCCCATTCCCTTTTTTGAGTGAGTGGCATTCACTGAGTCGCAGATTTCATATTTTTCTCACACTACAAAATGCCTTCTCTAGCATATACTTGTCGCCTTTCCCATTGCAACATTAACATGTCGTACAAACAAGTGTCAAAGCACTTACACTATGTGAGTTGGGTGGGATCGAATATTATGATCATAAAAATTTGGAGAAGTATAGAAAATGCATTCACTTTATTGATAACCTTGGCCAACAAAATCAACAACATGTCAAGAACAATGGTCAATGAAGATAAAAATAATTCA
>ML780499.1:1306379-1325204 GCA_009831015.1 Picea engelmannii | reverse complement strand
ACCTCATGGAGAATATCATGGAGGATAGGGTTATGTGTCTAGATGGTTGAGAGATGTATGGAACTAAAGAGAGATTAGTGGATCACATTTATGAGTTTGTTATCATAGCTCTTGTATAAATAGGAGTGTTACCTCCTTCATTTCTAAGCTTGTAATCTTAGAATTAGAAAGAGTTGTAACCTTAGAGTTGGTTTGTAATGGAGATTTTGAAATAAAGATCCATACTTCAATTTTACTTCTACATCTGAGTCTCCTTTGAAGTGGTGTGCTTGTGGAGTTATGGAGGGCCCCCATGGCCTCACTTGCATGCTTATTTGCTTATTTTAGGTATAACTTAATTTATGTTTTGTTTGATTTCAGTTTTTAAAGTCTTGTTAAATGCTCTAATACTGGAAGGATCTTATATGAAAGTGTTTTTGTAAGAGAACCATAAGATCTCAGACAATTATTAGATTTAGGTTTGTTTCATTTCATCTCTTAAGTTTTGTTAAATGTTCTAATATTGGAAAAGTCTTATTTGAAAGTGTTCTTGTAAGAGAACCATAAGACCTCATACAATTATTAGATTTAGGTTTGTTTCATTTCATCTTTTAAATTTTTGTTAAATGTTCTAATATTGTAGGAGATCCTAAAATTCAGGTGTTCTTGTAAGAGAACCTTAGGATCTTGACAATTGTTAGATATAGGTTTGATTAGTTGTTGAAAGAGATCTTGATGAATATGTTCTTGTAAGGGAACTTTAAGATCTTGGACAAATTAGGAATCTTTCTAGATCTATATATCTTAGGTAGCGTTTCTAAGTTTACCTTCCAGGGTTGACATTAAATAAAATTTGATTAACATCATCAATTAGAACTAAACAACTAGCCAGAGAGGTCTGCACACACTAACTCGGCACTTAATGGCTCAGCTACCCCCCTTGTAGGAGCCATGCGCAGTTAAGGTGGCGTCTGACGAAGAATATCAGTCCGAGTTTGACTGAAGGGACGCCACACCTTGGAGGTCCGAGCACACCTCTGTTAGGCGAATTTTTCTGAGTATATAGACTTAGTTTTTGTATTTTGTTAAGGATCGATGGTTGAGCAAGGCTCCCAATTGTAAAAGCTTTAACGAAGCACTGGTTATTCTGGTTATGTATTAACATTTGAGACTTCTTGCCTTATGAATGTCAGCTTCTTTCCATGTCTTTGTTCATACTGTATTAGAACAACTCGGAATTGGAGGATCTAGTTGAGTTGTAGCTATTATAGGATGATGTAGGTTGGATCACTGTAACAGCTGCATTGTCTCTAATCAGTCTTGTAATTTTCTCAACGCTGAATGACTTGGAATTGGAGGATCCAGTCAAGTCACCCCTTCAATTACCTGAAACTCTGAACTAAGAGGATCTTTCATTTAGAGTTTTTCTTCTGCAAACTGCTGAAAGGCTTGTTGCCCGAGGTATTTTTGCTCGCTCCTCTCACCAATTCTTCCACCTACTCATTTTACAATCAACCCACTGACTGAAGTTAGATCAAGACCTCCTTTGTTCTTTACTTACCAGACTTGGTCCCTGAGCTAGAGTGATTCCGTCCTGGGTCTCTAACCATTTGATCATCCATTAAACTTATCGTGACATAAAACTAATGGGCGTTGGGCTCTACTCCTGTCGCAATCCAAGAGTGACTTCTGACGCCAACATTTCTGGCGCCGTTGCTGGGGACGAAGTTGAAAATTTTCCCCGGGATTGAATGACATTGAGCCTCTGATTCTGAAGGTACATTAGGTATCAGAGCCTTTGAAGATTGCTACTGTGAACCTGGTGACTCCACTGTGGTGAACCTACCATGTTAATTGTGGCTTTCAGAGGCAAACGCACATGGTCCCATCCACAACTGCCTCTAGCTACACCTGAAACTGATCCGAAGGTGGTTCTCAGAAAAGGAAAGGCCTCTGAAGGAGAAGCTTCCACCGCTGAACTAGGTAATCCACCATCTCCTTCTGTAGGAACTCCATTTTATCCTCCTCAGTTTCTTAACAGACCTTTTTCTGTGGTTTCCCGTTTCCTTAATTTCAGGAGTGTTCCTGTTGAGTTTTCCCCTCCTGGTCTGGGATTGGAGGGATAAATCCTTGTCACTCCCCTCTCCCCTGAAGCTGTACTTTGGCGTAGACCTAGGACCATAGAATATTTCCCCACTCCTATATTTACCACTCCTCCTCTTGTTACTGTTGCCACTTCTACACAAAGAGAAGCATCTGCTGACTTAAGCCCATTAGCCTTCTCCCTAAATCCCCTATTGTTTCCCATTCCACTTAGAGACTCATTCCCAGTAGCCCCTTCGCGAACTCCTTCTCCTCCAATTTCTCCTCCACCTAATATTCCTATGGCTGGTGCTAATCCCCCTCTAAATAGAATGGATGCCATAGTAGCTGCTAGATATGCTCCCTTAGTCCTACCTCAACCTACGAATCCTCTCCCTGCTGGAGATTACCTGAAATATATGCCCAAGTTCACTGGGGAAGAGGACATAACTACAGAAGAGCACCTGGTTTCTTTCTACAGTTATGCAGACAACCTGAACATTGTAAATGAGGATGTCTAGATGAGATTCTTTGTCCAGAGCCTGGATGGTGAGGTGAGGAAATGGTTTAGGGGATTGGCCCCTAGATCTATTGCTGGAATTGAAGCTCTAGATGGTGCTTTCCTGAGGCAGTGGGGAGATAAGAAGGATTTCATGTATTACATGACAGAGTTCGGGTCTTTGAAGAAGATGGAAGGTGATTCCGTCTTTGACTCCTCCAAAAGATTCAATAAGATGTATAATAAGATTCCTACTGAGATAAATCCCACAAAAGCCTCTACCAAAATTTCTTATGCTAGTGCATTCAACCCTGGTTTATGTATTCTATTGAGAGAAAGAAGAGCTACCTCCCTAGATTAGATGCAAGACGCGACCATAGATTTGGAATCTAACGTATTAGCAGCTGATAGGCTGAGAATAAAGACTGATGCAGATAGGAGAAAGGGAAGATCTGAAGCCTCAACTTCTGGCCCCTCAGTGCCTCACCCTCAAGTGGATGAACTGATCAATATGGTGAAGTATTTGTCTCCAGAGATGGAGAGAATGAAGATGGAGGGGAGACAAGCATATAGAGGTCCTCAAAATGCTGAAAACAAAAGAAGTTTTAGGAGGCCAAACAATATTTCTCCCCCGATTATGCAAAGAGACCAGAGGGGAAGAGATAGAGAAGACCATAAAATTCATCCCCCTTTTCAAAATAATTTTGTGGCCGATGAGGAAGAAGGGAAAACAGATGGGCTTGGTCCCGAAATCCACTGCTTTGGAGAAATTCCTCCTTTTACTCATCTCACTCAATCAGCATATGAGGAATCTCTCATGGACAGTTTGCTAAATGAACTTAGCAAGGGAGACAAGGCTAGCAGCAGCCAAAGCAGGTATAACTGAGGTCCAAGAAAAATATAGGAGCACCTGATGTTCCTGAACAACTCACTAGAGCAGAGAAGCCTTCTAAGGAAGTGGCAGAAAACCATGAAGGTAAGAAGGCCCAACCCCTCTCTCCAATGGTCCAGAGTCATGTTCCTGAAGTGAGGGAAATCCTAAAGCTTACTTCTTTTTTCAACTTTGAGCATGGAATTCAAAAAATTAGAATCCCTGTGCCCTTCACCGAATTGATTAAACAGGAATAGTTCAAGAAACGCTTCTCTGAGCTGCTACAATCTGAGCCCTCCCAACCTTCCACGGACTCAACAAATCTCCAAGATGAAAATCCAGTGGTCATCCTAGGTCCCATGGTGGAAGACAGAGATGATTCATCCCCTCCCTTCTACACCTCCCTGAACATACATGATAAAGTGTTGCATAATTGCCTCATCGATTCAGGAGCTTCCCACAACCTTATGCCCAAAATAGTCATGGAAGAGTTGGGAATGGAGGTGATAAAGGCTTATCATGATTTGTACTCTTTTGATTCAAGGAGGGTGCAATGTCTTGGAGTCATCAAAGATTTGGTGGTCTCCTTATTTCAGCTGCCAATGAAGAGTGTGGTCATGGATTTTGTAGTGGCTGATGTCCCCCCCAAGTTCGGTATGTTGTTATCAAGGTCTTGGATAAAAAGACTGGGGGGAACTCTGCAGATGGACCTAACCTATGATACTATTCCAATATTTAGAGGAGAACATAGGAGACTATACAGAGAAGCCCAGCTGGCCTATATAATCAGTGATGAAGCCAATCCTACCAACCATCCCATTTTCGCCCTGGACACTGATTTAGGTTCCAGTTTACTACAATTCACTAATGCTCTCGAGCCTCCCCTAAAACTCAGAAATAAGCCCACCACTTCTCATGGATTTCCTACCTCCATCACCCCCATCTGGAAAACGGTTTTTGATGGGGCCCTTTCCAGGGAAGGCACTGGTGCTGGGGTATTTTTTGTGTCACCTGCTCAAGAAACCATATCTCTGTCTAACAATCTCGAATTTGAAACTACCAACAATGTGACAGAATATGAGGCTCTTTTTCTAGGACTAAGAGATACAAAGGACATGGGAATTCAGGAGGTAGTAGTGTTCGGAGATGCGGAATTGGTAGTCCAGTAGATCAGAAACACTTATCAGGCTAAGCATCCTCGACTCAGGAGTTACAGAAATGAGGTATGGGACCTAATTGACAGTTTCTTCTTAGCATTTAACATTTCTTTCATACCAAGAGAGAAGAACACAATGGCATATTCCTTGGCTACACTAGCAAGCAATTTCAAAGTGCCCTTGCCACCCAAATTTAGATATGATGTGGAAGTAAAATACAGACCCTTCATACCTGACAATGTCAAACATTGGAAGGTGTTTGAAGATGATCTTGAGATCAAAAGATTCTTGGAGATTGTCCAAGAATTTTTAGAGATGCATATTGACCAAGACTCTGTCTCTGAAGAAAATCTTGATGGGGGAAATTTTCTAAATCAGATTGCAGAGCGTAACATTGTGCAACTGTCCAACAATCATATTCCAAGAGGACTGGTTCCTTTGGAAAGGCTTTTTGATAGAAATGATGTGGCATTAAAGAGGGACATCTCAGAGGATGACGCTGATACAACTCAGTGCAACATTGGCACTGAGAATGAACCCAAGTTTTTCAAATTGTCCAGAAGTCTGACAAAGGAGAAGAGGGATGAATACGCTGAACTATTGAGGGAGTTTGCTGATGTTTTTGCCTAGACCTATAAAGATCTCAAAACATATGACAGTTCTGTCACTGAGCATAAAATCCCATTGAAAAAGAAGGCAACTCCATTTAGGCAGAAGCTAAGACAGATTAATCCCATGTTGTTGCCTATCATGGAAAGAGAAGTGAAGAAGCTGCTATAGGCCCAGATCATATTGCCACTGAGATATTCAGAGTGGGAAGCCAACTTGGTCCCAGTAAGGAAGAAGAATGGAGAAATCAGACTCTTTGTAGATTTTAGAAACTTGAACAAGAGCTCACGAAAGGACAATTACCCCTTACCAAAAATGGAACATATATTGCAGAGGGTAATAGGAGCATCCAAGATTTCCATGATCGATGGCTTCTCTGGCTACAATTAAATCTCTGTTTTTCCTGAGGATAGGGAAAAGACGACACTTACCACTCCACGGGGCACATTCATGTATGCCAAAATGCACTTTGGATTGATGAATGCAGGGGCAACGTTTCAACGTGCCATGGACATAGCTTTCGTTGGGGAAAGGGATAAGTTTGTGGTCATCTACCTAGATGACATAACAGTCTTTTCCCAAACTGATAAAGAACACTGTTGTCATCTCAAGAAGGTTTTTCTGAAATGCAGGAGTTTTGGCATTTCATTGAATCCCAAGAAATCTTTGTTCGCCATGAAGGAGGCAAAGTTACTGGGTCACATAGTATCAGTCGAAGGAGTCAAGACCGATCCCAACAGAGTTGAGGCAATACAGGCCTTATCAATCCCAAGATTCAGGAAGGAGGTCTAGTCTTTCCTTGGTAAGATTAATTTTCTAAGGAGGTTTATTTCTAACTTTGCTGAGGTGGTAAAACTTATAACGGTCATGTTGAGAAAGGGAAATGAAGTAAGGTGGACCGTTGAATCTCAAAATTTCTTTGAGCAGATAAAGAAGGCCTTGACTGAAGCTCTTGTGCTTATCAGTCTTGATTACTCAAAGGATTTCATTATTTTCTCCTTTGCCTCACCTGACACGGTGGCTGCTATTTTATTATAGACAAATGAGGTCGGGCTAGAGCATCCTATTACCTATTTTAGCAAAGATCTGAGGGACACCGAAGTTAGGTATGACATTATGGAGAAGCAGTCTTATGCCCTGGTAAAGGCTCTCAGAACCTTTAGAACTTATGTCCTGCATTCAAAAATCATTGCCTATGTCCCCTCAGCCATTGTCAAAGACATTCTTATTCAACCTAACATAGACGGGAGGAGGAGTAAGTGGATAGCCAAGATCCTTGAATTTGACTTAGAAACAAGGCCTACCAAATTAATCAAAGGTCAAGGTTTAGCTAAGTTGTTGGCTGAAGAAAATTGCAAAGCTTTGGGGGTAGGTGTCATCAATGAGTGCTTAGGAAATCCACAAGATCAGTTGTCTGATATAGACCCTCAAGCATAACCCTCGTTGGCTCGATGTCCTTGGTATAAGGATGTTGTATATTTTCTAAAGGACTTGCGGCCTCCAGATGGCCTGTAAAGAAACAAGGCAAGAGCTCTGAAGCTCAAAGCAGTCAGATACTACCTTGTTGATCAAGTTTTATATTGGAAATATCCCTTGGGGGTGCTTTTGAAATGTATGAATCCACAAGAGGCTGATAGGATCATGGTTGAGTTTCAAGAAATCCAATGTGGAGGGCATCATTTCTGGAAGGCCACAACCTACAAAATCCTCAAGGCTAGATACTATTGTCCCACCATATTCATTGACGTCTGCAGAAAGGTCAGAGCCTGTATCAAATGTCAAATATTTGCAGGAAAACAACAACTCAAGTCTTTTCCTTTAAAGCTTGTGGTTGTTTCGGGACCTTTCCAGCAATGGGGCCTAGATTTTATTGGAGAAATCCACCTTGCTTCTAGTGGACAACACAGATGGATCCTAACTGCCAGAGATTTATTTACCAAATGGATAGAAGATATTCCCACCAGGAGTGCTTCCCACAAGGTAATCATTGGATTCCTGGAAAACCTCATCACAAGATTCGGCTGCCCAAGCAAGATTGTCACTGATAACGCAGCCTCTTTCAAGGCTGAGTCGTTAGCCAAGTTCTGTGAGCAATTCAGGATCAAACTGATTCACTCCACCCCATACTATCCCCAGGGAAATGGTTTAGCAGAGTCCTCCAACAAAATCCTGATAAGGATCATCAAAAGACTATTGGAGGACAACAAAAAGGCCCGGGATTCAAAGTTGAAATTTGCTCTATGGGCCGATTGAGTGACCAGAAAAAGATCTATAGGCATCTCCCCTTTCCAATTAGTTTATGGAGCAGAAGCCATTTTCCCTTCTCAGCTAGCCATTCTTGTAGCAAAGTTCTTCCAGGATTATCAAGAAGAGCCCGATGACATGATCAGAAGAGTTCATCAACTGGTGGAAGTCTAGTGGGCCAGAGAGTAGGTGATGGACAGAATTCAGGACCATCAACAGAAGGTCAAACTGGCTTTTAACAGGAAGGTCATGAAGAAAGAGTTTGAGATCGGGGATTTGGTGCTTAAGTGGGATGCACCCATACAGGGTAAGGGAAAACATAGCAAGTTTGACACCCTATGGATCGGGCCCTTCAAAATCTCCGAGGTTTTCTCAAACAACACATACAGGTTGCAGGATTTGGAGGGTGAGGAGGTTTTCAGCAGCCCAGTAAATGGGCATTTTGTGAAGAAGTGTTTTGTTTGAGCCTTAGACGACTCCTTTGTTTGTAAATATTGTCCTTTTGGTTCTTTGTTTATTTTCATTTTTATTTTTTGGCTTAGTAAATGACTCCATAGCCCAACAGAAGGCACTGAAGCTACAAAATGAGTTCTTAAAGCATCACAGGGATGACTCTATCCCCCATGGAGCCTAATGTTAGCAACAATTTTTGTCTTGGGCACAAAAGTACCCAGGTCTGCAGGTTGCACGAGAAGCGCCCAAGAACAACACGAAAAAATCTCATTTCAGGTTACAAGTCAAGCGAGTGGGCGAAGTTTTGTTGTCAATGGCTAAGATCCATCTATAGAGCTGATCGAAAGTCATCAGGATTTCGGGGCTACTAAGTTACCCAAGATATAGCGCCAGAGATAGCACCTATATTTCAAGACAAAATCTGGGCCGTCCGATCCAAGGATGCGTGGTGCAAGATCTAGTCATGTCTGCATATCAGTATTCGAGAGTTTGAAGGGTAAAGGTTCCTCATCATCTCACATCTCGAAACCCCGAACCCCAAAGTGCCCAAAGTGCCTAGATTCGGGCCCGCAGTATCACAGAGCAGTCTCAGTCATTCATCCAAAAGGGACACGTGGTGCATGATTAGGCTCCTCACCTTTTTTCCCATCGCAACTTCGAAGCACAAGGAGCAACTCCTTCATATCCCCGAGACGTGAAGTGTTGAGAGCGTCCAAGACCCGGGCCCACAGTATAGCCAAATGAGTTTAGGACTGTTAGATCAGAGAGGGACTCGTGGCGCCCAATTAAGCCATCTCGGCATTTCTCTCATCGCGAATTTGAAGAGCAAGGATCATCTCCTTCCTATCCACGAACCCCGAAACGCCGAAAGCGCCTTTGAGAATAAGTGTAGGGTCACGGCCCGTGATCACTTGGGAAATAGAAAGAGTTGTGCAAGAGGGGATAAAAGCATCGAGTTTAGTCATAGAAGGGATCGTCATGATCTCCATGTGTCATCCAATTCGGTCTCAATCTTGGTTCTTGCTGGGAGTAAATGAAGGTGGGAGGGGGTGGTTGAAACCTCTCCTCACTCATTAAGTGTAAGGTATGGAGGATCTGGCAAGCAGTCTGCCCGAGATGGTCCTGTGTGCCGATTTTTTCCAAAGAAGCCATGTCGAGTCCTCGACTAGCCAGAGAGGTCTGCACACACTAACTCGACACTTAATGGCTTAGCTAGCCCCCTTGCAGGAGCCATGCATAGTTAAGGTGGCGTCTGACAAAGAATATCCGTCTGAGTTTGACTGAAGGGATGCCATGCCTTGGAGGTCCGATCACGCCTCTGTTAGGCAAATTTTTTTGAGTATATAGACTCAGTTTTTGTATTTTGTTAAGGATCGATGATTGAGCAAGGCTCCCGATTGTAAAAGCTTTAACAAAGAACTGGTTATTCTGGTTATGTATTAACATTTGAGACTTCTTGCCTTATGAATGTCAGCTTCTTTCCATGTATTTGTTCATACTGTATTAGAATAGCTCGGAATTGGAGGATCCAGTCGAGTTGTAGCTATTATAGGATGATGTAGGTTGGATCACTGTAACAGTTGCATTGTCTCTAATCGGTCTTGTGATTTTCTCAACGCTGAATGACTTGGAATTGGAGGATCCATTCAAGTCACCCCTTCAGTTAGCCGAAACTATGAACCAAGAGGATCTTTAATTTAGAGTTTTTCTTCTGCAAACTGTTGAAAGGCCTATTGCCCGAGGGAGTTTTGCTCACTTCTCTCACCAAGTCTTCCACCTGCTCATTTTACAATCAACCCACTTACTGAAGTTATATCAAGACCTCCTTTGTTCTTTACATACCAGACCTGGTCCTTGAGCTAGAGTGATTCCGTCCTGGGTATCTAACCATTTGATCATCCATTAAACTTATCGTGACATAAAACTGATGGGCATTGGGCTCTGCTCCTTTTGCAATCCAGGAGTGACTTCTGATGCCAACACTAGGTATGTCTTAAATGGTATATGATCAATGATCTCCCTAACAGGAGAGATCAGTGTGTTAATCATGTTATCCAAAACTGGGTCATTGGCTATGTCCCCTAAAGATCGTTGAACCAGACCGCAATCATCAACAGAAGTAATATTCGGGGGACAAGCTGACAAAAGCACATAGGTGTCTACAAGCTTGGGTCGTGATTCCATAGAAGTCATTGACCGGGAAGGTAATGAATCGATAGGTACGTGGTAAAGCTCCAAGTGATGGCTCGACTGAGGTAACCAGATGGGCAAGTGTGAGCAAACCAATTGATCTCCCAGTGACCGTTGTCCTGGGAAACAAGCATCCACCAAGGTTTTAGTCGAAAGACTAGTAGACAAAGGCTCAGAAAATTTTACAGGCTTGTGGAAAGGTTCCACAGAAGCCACAGACCAGGTTGGTAATGGAGCAGTAGCAAAAGGGGGATGCCCCAAATATGGACTTGAATATGGTAACCTTTCCGACGAGTGAGAGCTATCCATTTGGTCCCTCTCCCAGGAAGTCAGAGAAAAATATAGAGATGGACATAGGGACTGGAGCTTACTGATAAAGGTGGCGGAAGAGCTCCCCTCATCCTCCTCACTCGGTGCAGCATAATCCCATACATCCTGCGGTTGCTCCAAATCCATGCAATGTTCCTTGGATGGTTCTTCAAAATCCTCCTCAAGGTTAGATGGCCCCTGTGTCGAGTGGCAATATTTGTGAAGATGTCCAATGCTTATTCAAAGAGAACAACGAAAAAGGTACGCCTAGGTAGTCCAGTCGTTGATCAAAGAGATGTCCTCGCCAGTGAATCTCCAAGGATTCAAGAAACACCACATGCATGTCGACCTCAACAAGTACTCTGGCCATGCGCTTATCAGTAGACCTAAGGACGTCTTCGTCCACCCTGATGAAGTGGCCCAAAACATTGCCAATCTGCGCAAGATCCCTAGAGTTCCACAACTGCAGAGGGAGCCCTGTAAGGATCACCGATAGATGGAAGAAACTAAAATACTTGGAGTTATGATCAAAGTGGATGCACCACATTTTGAGCATTAAGATCCCTCCCTCGTAACCCCAAAATTTCCCAAGAATGAGTTCTGTGTCCTCGGGGGTTTTGAAGATGAACCCCAACCAAATTATAAGAAAGTACCAAACCTCCGACGAATATCCTAGGACCGGTTCCTAGGTTTTCTCCATCCAAGCAACCAAAGGGATCTTACAACATGAACTATAGGCATACCTTCCCACCAATGTGCACATGGAAAGTTTGCATGAGTCCTCCAAGCCAACATCAACCCCCATAACCATCCTCTTATTTGTTTTCTTCGGCTTCCACACCTTTGTTGTATGTTTCACCGACCCCCTTTGAGTAATACTATGACCTCCCATAGCCACTGCAGGTTTGTTGATTGGAGGCAACATAGAGCTAGTAACCTTTGTTTCCCCTACAACATAATGTGCACCCAACCCACCAAACTTCCGAGTGATACCGCTCCCCTCAGTTCTACTCAAAACTATTGGCGGAGAACTCTGTGTAGGAAGAGTAGTGCAAGGGTTCTAAAATGATAGCTTCTTTCCATCATGTAGTGTGGACGTCGAAACTGAGGCATTAACATTTAAGAAAGTCTTTAAGTTGCTGCAGCCCATAACATCCTTACACATCTCATCCACCAAGGTGAAAAACCCTTCTTTCTTCCACAACTCCTCGTCAACCGCACCCATGAGTGTGCTTACCTCAGAGTCCATGCCAAAACCGCCCCCAAGCACTCGATGGAATGCCACTTCAGTTCAAAATTATTATCATGGAAGTGTAAAATAGTTGGAGGGAGTGGTTCATTAATGTGAGAGAGGACATGCTGGGGGGTAATCGATGTCTCTTGTCCAATATTGGATACTCCCCCTATGAGTATAATAAACTCAACCTCCACCTGTGGACTTAATGAAGCATTTATGTCATCTTACATCAATGCTCGGCAGGCTCAACTGTAGCCTTGTCAGGTAGTCCACCATAACCTCCGTAAGGAGTGAACTCACAGTTAAAAAGATAGACACGCTAGAGTTGAGAGATATGTACCCCGTCAAAAACCCGCCATTAAACCTGCAACTACGCAGTTCCTCCTGGTACAATATTGCAATGACCTACCGTCAACTGTATATACTCCCCCAATCTTGTCCAATCTTGGATACTCCCCCTGTGAGTATAATAAACTCAACCTCCACGTATGGACTTAATGGATCATTTCTATCATCTTACATCAATGCTCGACAGGCTCAACTGTATCTTTGTCAGGTAGTCCGCCATAACCACTGTAAGGAGTGAACTCACAATATTTTTCCTAGACTTCACTCTCCATTGTAAGCATCCTTGCCCTAATTCCTAGCAATATCAATCCAGGGATCCCCCCTTGAGCCAAAAGAGAGTTGGCCAGAAGTGAAAGAGGTATTGGTGAGGTGACAGTGGCCTTCCCTCTGAGTTATGTAGAATTTTACTTGAGCTTTTGAACTTTAGCTCAACAAGTGTGGATTTGTGTAATCATAGGAATTACACCTATTCTTTCCTGAAAAAGAGAACCCAAGTGGATCCCAAAGAACTCTAGTGTAGAGTAATACAACCATGCTTTGCATTTTCTTTGGTTGGCTGGGACTCTCAGTTTTATGGTGAGAAAGAGAAATCCAGGGTCAAATGATTGATTGATTGATTGGAGAGAGAACAGATTCAATCAGAACCCAGCTAGTGGATCCTTTCCTGCACATTGGTTTATGAAGGTTGGTCACTATTATTGTTTCATTGTTTGACAAAATATTATCTTCTTCTTCATGAGGCTTGTTGATGAAGGCGAGATACAGGGAGATCTTGTCGACGAAGGAGAATGATTAAAGTTTTGTTTTTCTGATGCCCATAGGCCCATGAAGGATTTGGGGTTCTTTCAAGAATTTATTGTAAAAACCCAATGTTTTTCAAGGCATTAAGGTCTATGCAATGTCCATTTTTCTGTGTAGACAAGGTCCTAAGGTCTCTACAGGATCCATTTCTCTGATATTCACATGCAGATAGGATTCTCAAGTTTGTTTTGAATTTGTTTTTTGAATGCCTGTATGCTCATTTGGCTATAAGGTTATTTAGGGTCAACCTAACATTCAAGTAGTAGAAATATGATGAGGCAAAATAAAGAGCAACAACAACCATATATTACATTGCCTCAAACATGACCACGCCAACCAAAGCTAATCAGTGACCATGAGACCACCCATCCTTTTAGGGTTCAGATGATATGTTTCGTTGCTTTGATGCTATATGACATATGTATGTTATAATATTCAAAATTAACATGTTTAATGTTGAACGTGATTATTAATATCATTGTAACCACAACATGGCTCACAATGGTTGTTAGTTGTCAGTTAGGTTAAGGAAAGAACCTAATATATAAGCAATGGGTAGTTTCACGCCAAGGGGTTAACTTCTTTTATCTCTGTTCTTAAATGGAATTACAACTCTTGTTCATTCTTGCTTCGACCTTTCTTGGAGAGCACATGTATCATAAGCTTATGCCTTCAGTTTGAGACATATATAATATTTTTGTAGTTGTTTACTTCCATATTCCTCATGGTTAATGTTTGTTGTAACTTCTAGTAGTATGATGTTGATGGTTTATGGGCCTGAATAGTATTCATTGTGTGTTTGTTGGATATCATATACATTTATTTGAGTTTGAAATATATGCTAACAAGTATTCACATTAACTACCAATGTCCAAAATTCCAATACAATTAATTTTTAAAATAATAACACAAGAAGCCATGTAAAAATCACCTGGAAGAAGCCCTTCTCGGCTGCCCGTGACAATATTTCCAACAAAAACAAGAAATTCCAATCGATTGTAGAATGTGCCAACATTCTTGAGAACCCTCCTTTTTTCATAAAGTGTTGCACAACATCAACCCTCCACTGTTCATGGATCAAAAGCACCTCCTTAGCCAAATACAAAGACAATAGAGATTCCTTGAAATACTGAAGCTCCTCCTTAGTTTTAAAATCCCATTTTTCCCTATGAAGGCATGCCTAGTAGATGGAGCCACTGCTTGGTTGTAGCTAATCATGCCATGAAGTCAACACATGGAAACATTTTCAATACTCATAATCCCAATTGTGAGTAGGCAAAAAGCTTCATTTATTTTTTGTATCAATTTTTTCATTGGCCCCAGATAATTACTGCAAGGCCCTCTACCTAATAAGAGAGTTTCATCACAACTCTTTACCACCACCTTCTTATTGGGAAGGTGTTGTGTGTTTTGTTGTAAAAACTGGAGCAATGCCCCATCTATTCCATGCCAATTTTTCAAAGCGATGTAAACTTGTTCTCCTCCAATGCATCCCAAATCCACTCCCGTTCTAATCAATGACTCAAGGCTTCCTTCTAGCTGTGATCTGAGGACTCTCAAACTTAAAAGAGATTCAGAAAAAGTCCAGAAAAATTCCAAGAGGTTAGGGATCCCGAATGATGAAAGTCTATATTTTCAATTAAATGGGGAACTATCCTTCCACTCATCCACAAGCCCTGCATAATACACAATACAGTAGAAATAAAAACATTTCTCGTTTGAAAATGGATCATTACACATCGTGTTTTTTTTCATTTATTTGAAAATGGAACATTTCCTACTGTGTTTCTCTACATTTATTGGGAGATACAATATTTCCCACTCTATTTCCCACATCTATTTTCGACCTTTTATTTTAGGCTCTGATAGGATTTATGAGAAGACACCATTCCCACCATTAATTCTAATTTAGTTCTAAATTCTAGATCTATTGTTTTTTATTTAGATCCATTCTTTTACTTAACACACAAGTTAAGATGCAGCTAAATCAAGATCCACTGTTGTGATCTAGATCCATTTAACTTCCAATAGAAAAATAGAAATAATAATATTGGGAATAAATTATAATGATACATGAGCGTTTATAATGATACCTTTATAACAAAGAAATGGTGAATATATACATTCAAAGTAGTGGATTAAATGATTTTCTAATTCCTTTTTTGAAAAAAACTCAATCTAGATAAAGTTTTAAAATTCTAGATCCATTGAATATTTCCAAATTTAATGAAATATGTGTTATCAAATACTTGTCTCAACCATGAACCCAACATGTGCCTCAACCATATATCAAATACATATACCAATATAACCATCAAAATTTCCCTAGCAATACATCACACTATCCATAACCAAATACCATAAACCCTTAAATCAAACTATGTGTCATAAACTCATGTTTATGTAGCCTCAAGGATGTATCATTCATAAGCCAATCATATACCAAGACCACTAACAAGTGTCTCTCACAATGCACCACAAGACATGCCAATAAATCAAACTAAGTGCACTAACAATATACTTCAATAGATCTACCTCAAAACCATTCTACAACAAGCCCTAAACTTCCAAGAGGGCATCCAACAAATTTACAAGGAAAACCCTCAACCAGATTCATAAGTTCAACACTACACATATGAAAAACATACCTTTTTTATTCTTGTAGCATTCTGCTGCTATGGTTTTGCTGCTACAATTATGCTCCTACGAATCTACTACCGCGATTTTTCTGCTGCACTTTTTCTGCACGGTTTTTCTGCCACAATTTTTCTGACGCGGTTTTTCTGTTGCACTTTTTCTTCTGCGGTTTTTCTGCTGCACTTTTCCTGCTGCAATTTGTTTGCCGCACTTTTCTTGCCACACTTTTTCTCTTGAACATTTTATGCCGCACTTTTCTTGCCACACTTTTTCTGTCGAACATTTTCTGCTGCACTTTTCTCTATCAATAATAGCTGCCCAAATAACCTTTCACAAAATAGATATTCAATGATATTCAATAGGTGCTAATGGGAGATCTTTTCTCTCTTATTTATACTTCCATGTAGATTCCTCTAGAAGTATCAACTTTTTTCCACTTAACCACTTTGTCCACTTCTTGTTGCAACCACTTTATTATTTAAATAATTTCTCTTTGCAACCACTTTGACTACTTTATTATTTAAATAATTTATCTTTACTCAAAGCTTCTTATTGCAACTAACTTTTCTATAATTAGTCAATTCATAACTTATTTTTCCTTAACTAACTTCTTGTTGCAACCACTTTATTATTTAATTTATTTCTTGGTCAACCACTTTGACTATTCAATCTTCTCATTACAACTACTTTACCATAATTACCAAACTCACAACTTCTTGTTGCAACTAATTTATTTTTAACTAGTTTCTTAATGCAACAACTATACCCATGGTTAACTCCTAGTTTCACCCACTTTGATTAGTCAACTTATTCCAGGGGTTTCTAGAATAATTTGACTTCTTTGACCTTCTAGAGGCTTCTAGATAACTCATGAGGGTTCTCCAATTTCAAAATCCCATAACTCTCTAACCGTGAGGAGTTATGTGGCGTTCCACATATCACCAGAAATGGGATGAAATGTATTATCCATATAAAATATTCTTACCTTCATATACATTTATATTCATTACATTATTCCTCAACAAAACTTGGTTTCCTTACCCATATCTCTAGAGATACCAGGCATACTCAAGGGTTGACATCAATCTACAATATCACTCTCCAAAGGTTGACATCAATGAAAACCAACAATCCAAACCAATTGTCCATAAATCCAAACCAACTATCTGACAATCTCCCCCTTTGGCATTGATGGAAACACTTATTCATGATAACATTCATGCTCATACTCATCATCAATGTTTCTATATCTCCCCCTTTGAAATCAATGGAAAAGGGTATCTCTCCTTGGGGATGATCCCCCTGACTAAACTCTCATTGGGGTTGGTCCCCCTGTCTAAATGCCTTTGATATTTTCTCTATGTTTCTAAGCCTTTAATTACTCTCTCTCGCTTCATATGAATAATATCCCCCCCTTTGAAAAAGGGTATAACTATGATGCAACACTGAAGTCATATCGCTCATTCTTCCCTTGTGATAATCACTCCCCATAGAAACATGCCTATGTGCTCTCTCTCCAAGCATATAACTCTCTATCATACATTTGATGAATCTCTTCCCATGGAATCATACCTCTATTCTTACCTCTCTGTCTAAAAACTTCTCTAAATGATATTTCTACCTATATTTTTGGTTATGTGTCTCTATCTTTACTTCTCTACAAGATGTTGTGTAGAAACAAAATATAAGTCTTCCTGTACCTGCTTCCTTTTGGAGTTATTTTCCATTGGTTCTTCCTCGTGTAATCAACTGACGTATATAAAAAGTATTCAAGGACCCTGTCCACACCGAAGGAGCATTTTTCCAAGTTTGCATATAGTTTGTGATGTCGCAGGGTGTGCAAAACCTCCTAAATATGTTGCAAGTGTTCCACCCAAGTTTTGTTGTAGATGAGGATTCCATCCATATACACCACTACAAAATTACTCGTGAAAGGTCGCAGGATATTGTCCATCATCCTCATAAACGTTGTTGGAGAATTTGTCAAACCAAAGGGCATTGTTATCACTGAAATTTCGTCTGCACATGGTTACAAGAACTCAGCATCGTCAAATAGTGATGAAGTCATCCATGGACCTGAATTAATACCACAAGATTAAAAAAAGGTCAAAAACTATACAAAGTAGTGAAAAATTGAAGAGCTCTTTGCAGACATTGGGCGTGCGCATGCATGCGTGGAATAAGAACGTAGAAATCATGCACAGGCGCACGATGCACCACTATTAGCACAAAAATCCACGCACCTGCTAAACAATGCATTTATGGAAGTGGTCGGCCTCCCAACCACTTATGGTTCAGCTCCCAAGCCGATTTGACCCTCAAATCTGGGCTGGATCCGACTGGTGGGCTGGTCAAAGACCTAATAATGCCCTAATTGGCCTCTTTTCAAACTACAAAGCAATTAAACAATAACCCAAATGAATGCCATAAAAAGACATGGATGCACCTCATTTTCTGAAGGAATTCAAAGTAATGTTATGCTGCCTCTATTGTTTTGAGGACTCCATCCTTGACACAAGCATAATGGCACCATTACATTGGACAATCCACCTCACCATTGAGTGGATTTGTAAAGAGTTCTTTCATCACCATTTTCCATTTTCTTTGTTGTAAGAAGAGCTAGCTAGTGAGGGTCCAAGAGCCTTCCCTTGGAGGAAGAAGGGACTCATAGTCCCCTTTCTTCTCGGTGATTTATTTTCATCAATAGATCAGCCTCAAACATTGGTGACATGGGTCTTTTGGTTCTTTTTGTTTCTATGTCCCTATGCTCATGAATTTAGTTTTTATTGCATCTCTTAGTTTAATTCTTAATTGTAGTTTTTGTTTTCTTTCCCTAACTCTTTTCTCTACAGCTGTCCTACTCAGCAGACCCAACTGAGCTTGCAAGCACCTCTATTCTGCTCACCAAGGTGACAAAAGAGGCACAACAGATTGGCGACTCCGCTGGGGAAAGGTATCAATTTCCTACCTCATTTGGGTTTTTCTTGCTCTTCTTTTAGTTTGTTTAACTTGCAGGTGCATTAAACGGCCTAAGTCGACCTGCCAACTAGCCAATTCCAAGTTGAATTGAGAGAAATCCATTCGGATTTTTCATTCTCGGCCATGCGCCACATATGCATGGGTTTTTAAGCCCGCAGACGTGCATCGTGTGCGCATGCGCTTGACTCACGGTTCTGTTCTGTGCACGTGCACTTTTTAACTTGTCTCTGCTCGTGCGCATGCACTCTATGAACCTCTATCTTCACTAGGACCCGTGCATCTGTGCGAAATTTCACATTGTAAAGTTGTTGAGATGTGGGGAAGGCCATTTACCTTCTTAAAAATGATTTCAAGCATGTTTTAAAGCTGCACCACACTTAGTCCCCTCATCATATAAAGGGGTTAGTCAAAAACACATAGGCACTTAGGA
>ML780499.1:1294477-1305282 GCA_009831015.1 Picea engelmannii | reverse complement strand
CCCACTTACCCACATATATGCTTCTTTCTCATTTTATGTATGATGCACATCTGATTACAGTTTGATTTGGATATATATATTGTGTAAACATTCAACGCAAAGGCTCTTGTTTCTATATTACTCTCACCACTTTTTGCACACATCCACACAACTAGTCTAACATCATAGGGGGACCACAGAACCCCCATCATCTTGCTAAACCTCCCTCCTATCTTAGGGGGAGTATCTGGTCATGCCCGCTCATCGACACCTCCTTCACACACTCTTGTGAGTGTTACTATTTTAGGATCAACTTTGCTTGGTTCTACATTACTTGGGTCAACTTCCCAAGGTCATCCGTTAACTCGCTCTCCTTTACACGGAAGTAGGGAACCCACTTCCTCTCAAGGAAGGAGCACCAACCCACCTAGACCCCCTCAAGGGTCAGGTTCACAACACACTATGGCTATAGCTAATCCTCCCCCCCCACTGCAGATGCCATATTTGGCCTCTCTCAACATACTGGATCTCACCAAACTCACCAATGATCCTATATTGCATGATCCCACATGGCCTGCAATGCCAACCAAACTACCTTCACACTACCCAAGTTTGAAGGAAAGGAAAGCGATGACCCTGCCAATCATGTCATGACCTTTCACCTATGGTGCTCCTCCAATATCATTATGGATGATTCCATTAGACTGCGATTATTTCAATGCACACTCACTGGCCCATTGGCTAAATGGTATGTCGAAGAAAAATCGGGGTCCCACGCAACTTTTGAGTCATTCGCCAAAGCATTCTTGACCTTCTTCCAATTACCCATCCACCACGAAAATGGTCTAGAACTACTTTCTAATTTCAAACAAACCTCAGCCACACACATCGCTGACCACATTCACGAATGGCATAGGCGACGTAGTTTGTGCAAAGCAGAAACCACCAAGCAACAGTGTCTCGACTAGTTTCTTAGATCACTTGTCTCTCTCCTCGGTAAGGATGTAGCTTCCACCTTCCCTCAATCTGAAGAGGAAGCCATCAGCAAGGACAACCAGTATGACATCATCTATGCACAACCAGGGTACTTATACATGGTTCTTCCTGATCTTCCAAAACCTATGCCATTTGGCCAAGACAAACATGGGATGTCTCACTCAGCAGATGGACTGATTGGTGCCACCACACACCACGGTCCACAACCCAAACCACCACTGATGTATGGCACACCTCAATACCCATCGACATACAGGGGCACTTCTTATTACCCCCCACCCCCTTATCAACAGCCATACCCTGTTGTTATCCCTCCACCCATCAGTGGACCACCGCCAGCACCTCCCATACATCCACCTATTCCCACAAACAGTGGTACTCCCTCAACATCAGCTTATAGTACTAGCAAAATCCCTACACCTTCCTATGTACCTTATGGATCGGTACCACCACAGAATCCATACTTCCCATTTCCTGGTCCTCCACAACCCATGGCTCCCCCACATTCTCATGCGGGGGTGAATTTTGTTCAACGCTCTACTGTTCAACAATAAAAAAGTTTTGAACAGCTGAATACAACCAATCCAACTCATCCATCGAACAATGCCAAGAAGAAAGGACGGAACAAGAACAACAACAACCCAGGTCAAGGTGGGAATCAACCCCCACAGCACCAACCCACTGGGGGCAACCAAAACCCCCAAGGGGGAAATACTAATAAACACCAAGGGCGAAACAATGTTAAAACCATCTTCCCTTGTTCCCTTTGTGGTGAGTTCGGCCATTACACTCATCATTGCCCCCAGATCGCTGATTTCAAACGGTTAAAAGACTCTGGTAGTCTTCCCCATTCTCTTGCACAACCTGCCCCTTAGCAGGCACCACAACAATACATGCAACAACCCCCTCCCACCGTGCTGCAAAATCCTATCCCACATCAAGGTGTGATAAAAACCCAACAGGACACACAGCATCCTCCACCTTAGGCAGGACAATACCTCAACCCCAACAATCCAACATATCATACAATTCTCCTCACCAGTGAGGAAGAAATCCTTTTGCAAACGCGTAATCGTCAGTATCATACCCCTGCTGAGTCTACTCCCATCTCTCCAGAGACAAACCCTCCACCGATGGGACCCCCGTTGGTGATCCCTCTCCCTTCCACTGAACCACCGCTTTGCATCCCTTGCATCCCATTGCGTAGGAATGTCCACAACCCACAGGCTAGGGCAGCTCATAACTATAGTTTGGTAGATGACTTAGCACAATCCCCGGCTACCATGTCAGTCTTGGAAGTCCTTCAGACTTGTCCTACTCAGACGAAATCACTACTTTCTGCTTTGGGGGCAGTCGACCCCATAGATACCCGACTCATTACCTTTGATCTTGATAATGGAGAACCTCATCTTCCCGCCTTGATCGCTTTTCAAATACCAGTGAAAATACGGAACATCACAATTCATTGGTGTATCATCGATGAAGGTGCATATACATGCATTATGTCCAAAGCGGTATGGCAGAAACTTGGTTCCCCCGAACTCATTCCCTCTTCCATCACCTTACGAGCTTATGATAGACGACCATCCTCTCCTGAAGGGATTTTTCAAAATGTCCCCATTGAACTCGAGGGAAAGACTATTCTCATCGATATCAAAGTTATTGACGCCCCACTCGATTATAATATCCTATTCAGTCTTAGCTACATGTACGCTATGAAGGTCGTGGCATCTTCCATCTTTTGAACAATGATGTTCCCTCACAATGGGAAGATCGTTACCATTGACCAAGTCTCACATTATGAGCCTAATCCATCTGCCAACATCGATAACATTCTTCCTCTCATCCACACAAGCCATGACACATATCCACTCGTCGAGATGGGTCCTGGGATTTTTAAAGATCCATCCTTATTAGGAACATATCATGGTGCACCGCCACTCCTACACCCTTCCAATCAAGTGTGTGTCATATCATCTAACGAAACTCACACAGAGGATACCCTTCCTCCTACAGAGGCTTCTATCATACCTGACGTCCCACTCATCGCAGAACCCACCCCTCAAGAACCTCCTAGACACTCGTCGACCCCACCAGTCCACGATTCAACCTCTCCCCAAGGACATAGTCCAGTTTGGGAGACAGTTCCCCAACCCCTCACTCAAATTCCCTTCTTTTACTCTCCACCAGGTATCGAAGCTTTTCAAGTAGCCACAACAGTCACACTACCTAATATGGTGTTAGCAATCTCAGTGTGGTATTTGCACCCACAAGAGATGGTCCCTCGACCATCCCTTCCCCCACAGGAAGGAATCCCCATGACGATTCCCATCCTTACCCCCANACAACTGGGGGCAGGAGAAAGAAGAAGGAGCCCACTGCTCCACTTCCTCCATGCATCCCACCACCTTGCACACTATGTGAGAAAGAGGGCCACCAAACCAACAACTATCCATCACTACCTGAATTACGGAATTTGATCCCCCTCAATCAAACTCCCCTAACACTCGCCACTACTTCTAGTCCCGCCACTACCACCCACCCTTCCAGTAGTAAAGGGTTGAGGACCAAATATGCTTGTTCTATATGTTCATATTATGGCCATTATGCCCATCATTTCCTAGCACTACCATGCTTTCGGCAGACATTAGCCGCCATATGCCAGAACTTCCATAACAACCCCAGTCCTACTACGTCCTCCTCAACAAATATCACTGACATCCGTTATGTCACCACTTCAGTCAATGAACGTATGAGATGCCCTTGCTCTCTCTGTGATTCATTAGCTCATTTTACATACCAGTGTCCTATGATCCTTGAATATAGGCAACGTCAATTGACCCTGCTTCACCGACCCACAGAGGCGATAATTGACATTACCTCATCACTAGAGGCTCTTCATGTCATTTCTCCCGAACCTGAGGCACTCCCAACACCTCCATGGTTCTTAGATGACGTATCTGAGGATTCACCCCCCAACCCCCCCAACTCTCCTGCTCATTCCCCTACGGATACTCTCCACCCAACCACCACGGGTACCCCTCAGTACTTCAATATATGGTTTATGTCGAGTGAACCCTCACCATCTCCTAACAATGTTCCCTCTACTTCTTCACGAGGGGGCAACCACACGACCACTGTCACCGAGATCACTCCTCATGACCCCTTGTATTCCCGTCACTTTCAATGCGATGAAGAAATACTCGAAGAGTTAAACCACCTGGACTCTCCCTGGGATGTGCTACACCATCACGCACTCTTCTCTCCACAGGAAGCCTCCATGCCTCCTAACCAAAACCCCATTTATGCGGTTGAAACCAAGGATTTTATCCCATCAGGGCCTATCGACTGGTTCAAAAAACCCATTCCTACCTCTGATGCTTTTGAAGAAGGCAATATGGCCAACATTTCCCCCACCATTAAAATCGACATTTCCATTAAAAATGGGATCGTCGAAGAAATCACCATTGGAGCTACTTGCACTCCTCAAGAAATCGCCGCATATCAAGCCATCTTCCAGGAATATAGGGATATTTTCTCCTAGTCATACACGGAAATGCCTGGCTTCGATCCCTCTATTGTTGAATATTGCATCGACACCTGGCCCGACATCACACCAGTTTGCCAAAAACAATGACCGCTTCACCCATCCAAATCCATGGCTATCAAAGCCGAAATTGACAAGTTACGCGCTGCTGGGTTCATTTACCCCATCGCCTATACCTCATGGGTTTCCAACCCTGTACCTATTAACAAAAAACAAGGCACTATCCGCGTTTGCATAGACTTTCGTGATCTCAATCATGCATGTCCCAAAGACAACTTTCCAATGCCTTTTATCGATCAAATTATCGATGACTACGCAGGCCATGAGGCTCTCTCCTTTATGGATGGATTCTCTAGTTATAATCAAATTCAAATTCACCCCGCCGATCAATATAAAACTACATTCACTACCCCGTGGGGTACTTTTGCATATCATGTCATGCCTTTCGGCTTAAAGAATGCCGGCAAAACTTTCCAGCAGACTATGACATACATCTTTCATGATCTGGCCCACATCATCCTCGCCTACTTGGACGACCTCACAGCTAGATCCAAGAAATGCACCCAACATCTCGATGATTTACGAATCATCTTTCCTGAATTTGCCGATGAACATTTCTTTTACATCACTTCGGATGATCCTTGGTACGGAGACCTTCTTGTCTACCTCCAAACTCAAAAGTTCGGTAACCACCTTTCACGAGATGATCGTCGACGTATTCGCCATTAGGCCCCCTGCTACCTTCTCCTCGGAGACATCATATACTGGCGAGGCGTCAACACCATTCTTCGTCAATGCCTGACTATTGACGAGGCCGATAGAGTCTTAAACGACTACCACAGCGATGCATGTGGGGGCCATCTTTCGGGTATATCCACTACTCAAAAGATTATCTGAGCTGGTTACTTCTGGCCTACCTTGTTTCATGATTTCATTCATGCTATGAAATGATGTGAGCAATGTCATCTTTACACCAACAAAGCCCGAGCTCCCCCCGCTCTTCTTCACTCTGTCATTACAGCTGACCCTTTTGTCAAATGGGGCATCGACTTTATGACTTGTAATCCCCCCTCTAGCAATGGTCACAAATACATCATTGTCGCCATTGCTTACTTCACCAAATGGGCAGAAGCTATGCCCACTTTCAACAACACCGCTGACACTGCAAAGCGTTTTTTCTTTAACCACGTCATATCCTGCTTTGGAGTACCCCTCCAACTTGTTTCTGACCATGGGAAACACTTCGAGAATGAGATCTTCTTTGAACACTCATCTCGGTTAGGCTTCTCTCATGAGTTTGGCTCACCATATTACCCTCAGTCTAATGGATAGGTTGAGGCAGTTAACAAAGTCCTCAAGACCATGTTACAGCAAATGGTTAATAAACATAAAACCAATTGGCATCATATGTTATTTTTTGTGCTATGGGCTTACCTTATGACTGTGAAAACTGCTACTGGTTTCACACCATTTCATTTAGTCCATGGGGTCAAGGAAACTCTTGCCATCGAGTGCAAAATTCCCACCTTACACACCGCCATTGAGCTATTACCCGACACTACTCCAATGGAGCAGCGCTTGCTGAACTTGGAGTCTCTGGATGAAGATCGTTGATCTTCCTTACAGAACAACGAGGCAGCTAAAAAATGATCCAAGGCTACCTTTGATCGCCATGTCAACCTTCGCTCATTTCACGAAGGCGAACTCATCCTAGCTTACGATATCGCCCATGATACCTTTGGCCATGGCAAATTCAAGTCAGTCTGGCATGGCCCATACATCATTCAACATTGCCTCACCAAAGGCACATATATCCTGGCCTCTCCTGAAGGCCTCTCTCTCAAAGAACCCGTCAATGGGTTGTATCTCAAGAAATTTTATGCTTAAAAGTAGTCATTCTACTTTAGGTTATTTCTTTTCTAGCGCTTTTTAATATTTTTCTCCTCCCCTCACGTCTAAACTATCCTTTATGCTATTGAAAGATGCTTCCTTCACCAGCCTACCACATCGGTTACGCTGACGACGCCAGTCGTTGGACACAAAATATCTCTTCGGCTGCTTGGGCTCTCTACACCCCCTCACATGAAATGCTCCATTCGAGCGGCATATGTTTGGGGTCAGAAACCAACAACCAAGCTGAATACACTACTGTCATTGGCCTCCTAGTTGATGCCCAACATCATCATATTCGTCACCTTAGCATCTTCCTCGACTCTCAACTAGTCGTTCTCCAGCTCAACAATGTGTACCGCATTCATGATCCTTCCCTCTTTCGCAAATACCTACAGGTTAGGCTTTTATATCGACATTTTGATTCCATTACATTTACACATATTCCAAGACAATTGAATCAAATTACAAATAACCTAGCTAATATTGTGTTAGACTGGAATATATCACATCAAGCTACCTCTACACATACATAAACATATCACAATCCTGTCACAGCATATACATAGAATAGACATCATCAAAACCATTAACCAAAAACATGTAAACACCACATAGATCTCAAAAAGTATACTCATGTATATATATAGGTCCACAGTGCCATCTGAATGTTTACATACAAAAATACATGTATCCGCAGGCCAATACAACACCTCGGTACAAAATGGGATCACCAGCCTATATACAAAAAAATATGTCTATATACATCAAATGCCTCAGAGCACTAGGCACGGTGTCTCTAGAGCACCACCGCCTACTCCTCCCTCAGGTGGTGGCAGCCCACCACCTCCTACCCCAGGAGGTGGTGGTCCACCCCCTACCGGCCCCTCCTACCCTAGCGGTAGTCATTCGGTCGTCAACGCAGCAGCCACTGCTGCTCATCGTACTATGGCCTGTCATGGTGGTGGAACCCCCACACACTGCTCTAGGAAAGTCTCGTCTTGGATGGGAGACCATATGCCCTCAGGCACCTCCTGTAATATCGTCTCCAGATGTCGGCGTATGTCCTCATAATTAGCTTCGACCACCACCAGAGGAGCATGTGATGGCCCAGCACCAAGGTCATCAAACCGGCGCCTCCTCACTACCCTCTCTGGATCAGATGGTCGCACCACAGCCTCATCATGTCGACATCTCTCTCCCCACAGTGGTCTCTCTGGTGCTTGCTGCAACTCCACCTTGCACCCGCGAGGTGCCACATGTGTACATGAAAAAAAACAACAGATAGTATCGGCATCTATATCATATACATATGGACTGCTATCTCAAACACAAAATAACAAAAACATACACATAAACACCAAACATACCTTGATGATCAAAAAACTCCCCTGGAGGTAGCACCATGTCTGGATCATCTCGGAAGTCCACCCCGGCATAGGGGTAACGTAAGATCACCTGTGACATCTGCCACCATACCTGCGCCGACTCTACAGAAAAGAAGTGGCCACCTTCGCCACCACCATGATGAAGCAACATAGTCGGCCACCACCTCAACCGCGGCTCATGCGCCCCAGGCGCCCCCAATAGAATCCTCGGGTGCAACATCGACACCCTCTCTAGAAACCAGGCCACTAGGATGGACCCGAAGGAAAACTCCCCCATATCAATGGACCAACAGTGATCCAACTACCCCACCATCCTCGCATGTAGCGTAAGCCCCCAAGCGAAATGCTCACCAACCAACACTCTCTCTAGCACCAGAAGCTGGCCACCACTGATCCGCTGGGTCGCCAGTGAGCCATATAATCGCACAATCATCGCTGCTATACAATGATGCGCTAGGGAATCTATAGATGCAATGCTCACAACCTTCCCAGACATAAAGTTCCGACCTGAACAATATCTTTGGCCAATAGTCGCGAGCTGTGTATCCCTAGGTAGCACCGGCTCCACTGGTAGGGGCATTCCCCAAAAGGGAAGCCCAGTCAAAAATTATACATCCTCCACCGTATTGAAGGGGATCTTCTCTCCTCGCACGAGGAAGCAGTGCAGCTCCAGACTCCACATATGGATCAGGAACTATAAGAGATACTCCTGTGCCCATATCAATGGGCACTCAAAGAACTTTAGCAGCCCATAGGTGTAGGCAGCCAATACAATTTTTTCTATTGCCTATAAGCTGCCTACACCTACATCTTCTGAACTTCAAATTGTCGCTGCATTTTGCAAATTAACGATATTTTCATTTCATACGACATTTACAAATTGGTTTCAATTTAGTTTTCACGACTGAAAGCGGGAAAACTCCTCCATCGTTATTTGAACTGTCATGATCTTCTCGTTGATATTTTGATTGGTACTTACCTTTGGTTTATTATTAAGTGGCTGGAATGATTTTTCAAACTATGTCCATTTGCCTATTCTTACTTTGATTGCGCAACTTGATTTTTATTTGATTGAGAAGGTATTGAGCATGTGAATTTATGAGTTATACTTGATTTCATAAGGGTCATGGTTGATTCTGGTTTTTATATGATATGATCCTTACTATTATAAGCTCTTGGCTTATCGATTTTATGAAATCTCTTATCACAATGTTTTTATAAACTTTGATTACACATTATGCAACAAGTGCATAGGTAACACATGAGTCTGATTTTATATTGAATGGCAATAGTTTGAAGTTATGCAATGGCACATTGTTTAAACATTTGGGTTTTGATTTAATGGTTGAAGATTCATGGTTTTGAGCAATAGATTGGCGCATTGGTATAACTATCCACCGTTTAATCCTTGGGTTGGCCGAATTTTTGGTTATGATTGATTGAACATCGTTGTAATTTGCCATTACTATGCTGCATGGTGGTGATAATCCCACCACCCTCGCACGCATACATTAATTTGCATCCCCTTTCATCATTCTCAGCTGTTAGCCCAAACGATTTTTTCTCCTGTGTATTATTGTGTTCAATCCAAACCCTACCATGCACCCGCACCATGGCTCCGGTCGTAAGGGCTGAACCCAATGGTAGCCAGGCATTGTTGATGTTTGATAGTGCTTACAGTGACCTTGAGGAATTCAGATGGCTCCCGTTCATACGAAAGTTTGATGGCTATAACCTGAGCGTGGCTCGGCAATTTGCATTAACCTTTGATGGCTGCCGAGCCAAGGTTGGGGATGTGCAATTGGAAATTGACGAGCAATTTCTCAGTTTAGCTACCGGTCTGCCTGCTGTCGGACAGAGATGGTAAAAAAATTGCAAAGTGGAAGATGTCCCATGGACATTGCTCTTCCAGTCACGAAGAGTGAGCTCCTGTGACAAAGGTCTGCCCGCGAATATGCTCAAGTAATGATGACATGACTGTTGTGGGGTTATTCTACCCTATGGACTAGCAAGCTAGGGCTTTAAACTTGCATGCAGATCATGACCCTTTAGAAATAACTTTTAACCTTCTACCCCAACCTAAAATCCCTTTTCACAAGCAAACAAGGGAAGAACCAACTAACCTCTTTATCGACGGTTGGTGTCGATCCTCCGTTGAGATTTATCTCCTTGCTTATGCAACTGCTCCTTCCAAAAAGCGATCCTGCAATCAAGACAAAACTACGCATGCATGCTATTGATCTACTAGAGGGTTAGAGATTAAACACAAATCAAATAACGTAGATAAGACTCATGTATTTGGGACGGGAAAAGTATCTTTTTCACTAATCTCAATATGAACCAACTTACAATGATTATAGAGACCAACCACCATTCCTCGATCCTGATCCTGGGCTCCTCCTCTTCTTTTTCCTCCAACTGCTTTGCTTGAATTCTCCTAAAGCTTGAGGAAAGGCTAAAGGGTTGGAACAAAACAGATTCGGCAATTTGGCAGAGTTTCTTTGCTATGATTTTTCCTCTTTTGAATAGTACCCCTACCCCTCCTTTTATAGGCTAGAAGGAGCTAGGGTTTTAGGCGAACTCTCGACCATGCATGGCTGGGAGTTCCCAAAAAGCTTCTCGTCCTGACGGAAACTTTCGTGATTTTTTGCTTTGTTAGGTAAACGCTTGCTGTAGTGGGCCAGCCAGCATTCGAACGCATGCTGCAGAAGGCATGCCAGCATTCCAACGCACCCAATGATAGGTTAGGGCACGGGTTACTTAATTTAGGAGGTTTTTGAAGAGTCTATTCAGCATGGCTTTGGCAATGAAGGGAAATGAATAGGCCTGATGCCAGGTAAGCAGGGATAGTGCAATTTAGGGTGATAACAGATGCCCCCTAATGTGTGAGGTCAGAAGAGCATCTAATGGCCGAAATACATTACCAATTCTTTACCAATCTGTACTGATATGCTGAATGAGTGAGCCCAGGAATCAGGGATAAGGAAGTGTCGTCTGCAAAAAAT
>ML780499.1:1262041-1289096 GCA_009831015.1 Picea engelmannii | reverse complement strand
GACCAGACGATAAGCACCCTTCTTTAACACCTCCTTAACAATGAAGGGTCCGAACCACATGGGTTTAAACTTTCCTGCCCCCAGGGGGTCCTTATCTTGGTCATAAACCAGGACAAGGTCACCCTCAGAGAAAACCCGAGGACGAACGGACCTATCATATTGACACTTAAACCTATTCTTATGAGCCTCATTGGCCAGATACACATCGCGACGCTGTTCATCAAGCTGCTCAAGGTGTACTAACCGTTCTTCAAGTGGAGAAGTGTCTGGAAATAATTGTACTGCCAATTTCAGAGATGGGATTTGACATTCGATGGGTAAGACTGCCTCCAGCCCATAAACGAGTTGGAAAGGTGAGAAACCAGTTTCAGTCTTAACTGATGTTCGGTAAGCCCATAATGTCGAGTATAACATCAAATGCTAGTTGGATTTGGCTGAGTTGATGGTTCGCTGTAGCATTGTCTTAAGAGTTTTATTAATAGCTTCCACCTGCCCATTGGCTTGGGGATAGTAAGGTGAGGAATGTTCTTGCCGTAACCCAAGATTTGATATTAACTTGGACATCATTTGATTCTGAAAGTGACTGCCATGGTCAGTGACAATCTCTCTCGGGACTCCGAATCGTGCTATAATATGGTTAAATAAGAAGAGAGCTGCAGTCTCTCCATCATCTTTGAACGTCGGCATAGCTTCGACCCACTTAGTGAAGTAGTCGACAGCTACAATGATATAGAGGTGCCCCCTTGCTGATGGGGGGTTGCAAGTAGTGTAATCAATCCCCCACTTGGTGAAGGGACCAACGGTGATAACAAGAAACATGGGAGCTAGATGTGCCCTCATCTTCCGTGAGAAGATTTGGCACTGATGGCACTTCTTGACCGACTCGATACAATCTTTTATAAGCATGGGCCAAAAGTAACCTGCTCGTAAAATCTTTTGGGCTGTTGCCAACCCGGATAAGTGACCGCCACAAGCTCCTGTATGACAATCGTTGAGCACTATGACAGACTCCTCATGAGTGAGACATCGACGCAAGATACAATCTACACCTCGCTGATACAAAGTATCATTAAGTATAAGATAGTTCTTGGCCTGATGGCGTATTCGCTGACGCTCATCACGAGAAGCAAAGGTAGGACACTTCAAAGTCTGGAGATAGATCAATATATCTCCGTACCAGGGATCAGATGATTCAATCAAAAACATATCACCCCGGATAGGCGATTCCTCAGGCACAACGTCACCTGACTCAACCGGAAGTTCCGAAATGAGTTCTGCGAAGACCAGTGACTTTTTGGACTTCGCTGAAACAAAATCCAAGTCAAACTCTTGGAGGATGACCATCCATCTACTGATTTTTCCACCGATAACTCGTCGTGTCAACATGTACTGAAATGGATTCACGACGGCAACGACGGTTGTCTTACGAAACAGAACATAGTGACGGAACCGTTGGACAGCATGTACTGTTGCCAACACAAGTTTTTCAAGATGGGTATAATTAAGTTCCGGTCCTACGAGGCCTCGACTCAGGTAATAGATCACGTATTCAGAAAACGAATCATCTTCCTGAACTAAAACCATGCCTATGGTTGACTCTGCGGCAGCCAGATATAATAGGAAATCCTTGTTATAATCCAGTGGCCATAGCAGAGGTGCAGTTGTAAGGGCATGTTTCAAAGCGTCGAAAGAGCGCTGCGTGGCTTCGTCCCAGAGAAAAGGAACGTCTTTCTTCAGTAAACGCATGAAGCCCTTGGTGATTTCGGCATAGTTGGCGATGAAGTGTCATAAGAAGTTCGCCTTGCCTTGAAGACTTTGAAGTTGCAACTGGACTATTGCCTCCACCTTAAGAGGATCAACCATGATCCCCATTGTTGAAACGATGAAACCTAACAAACGTCCTGACGTGACGCAAAAGCTGCACTTGTTGGGATTTAAGCGAATCCGGAAGTAGCGACAGTGTTCGAAGATTAGTCGGAGGTGCATTAGATGATCCTTTTGCTTGCGAGAGCGTGATGCTAGGTCATCCAAATAAGCCTCGACGATATGTTTGAGGTCATGAAACGCAAAAGACATGGCCCGCTGGAAAGTGGCTCTAGCATTCTTGAGACCAAAAGGCATTTTTCGATAGGCGAATGTACCCCACGGGAAAATGAATGCCGTTTTGTGTTGGTCCTCAGGTTTGATTTGGATTTGGTTATAGCCCGAGAAACCATCCATGAACAAAAAGGCTTCACAACCGGTGCACTCATTAATGATCTGGTTGATGAATGGAGTTGGAAAATTATCTTTTGGGCACGCCTTGTTCAAATCAAGGAAATCGGTACAGACACGAATCGTGCCTTGTTTTTTATCGACTGGCACGGGGTTTGACACCCATTGAGTCAAGTGAATAGGGTATATGAACCCCGCCTTAAGCAATTTCTCAACCTCAGCCTTGATGGCTGCTGCCTTCCTAGGATTAACTGGACGAAGTTTCTATCGAACCGGCTTAGCGTCCGGATACGTAGTGATCTCATATTCAACTATTTATGGATTGATGCCTGACATTTCCTCATAAGACCAGGCAAAAACATCGCGGAATTCTTTAAAAAGATCCGTGTAAATCTGAATCTCTTCGAGGGAGCAATCTTCTCCGACGAAGACATTCTCCACGATGTCAGGGTTTCGGTAGATATTGATAGGTATCATGGCAGTGATAGTCACCATGTTGCCCTCAGCATAAATATCCTGTGTATCCAAGAGGTTAATTGGACAAGGCTGATCTCCCGTCATGGTGATAGTGAATTCTCCTGCCTCGATTCGGTGTAACTTCGGGAGGAAGTATGATCTGTGATGAAGATCTTCCCAGGGTTTGTTCAGACCAGTCATTGCTTTGATTATGGCTTCGTCAGAAGGCAATACTAAGTCTAACGAATCGGTGTTGACAAGAGAATACTAAGCCCAGATAGGCTCGAGGAGTGGATCCAACTCTTGTGCGAGAATTGGATCAGGAGTAGATGAAGCTTGCTGAACCAAAGAGTACGCTACTTCAGCGGCCGACAAAGGCGTAGACATGCTCGCGTGCCCTGTCGCATCCATCATGTCTGATGGGGAAGGAAGAGTCCACGGAACCTGAAAGTAAGTCGTGCGGAATGACGAAACATGGAAAATCTCAGCCTTGTGGTGAGTCAATATAAACTTGACATCGCCTTGAGGAGGTGGGTAATCGAAGGTACCCATCAAAGATGGGTACAAACCAACTCCTACATTGACGACATCGGCTTGAGGATTATCTACCATGGGAACCTTGGATGCCCCCAAGGCTGGGTTAGGTCGAGAGAAGGACAACTGATCAATAGTCACTATCCGGCCTTCATGTGGAAACAGTAAGACTTGGAAAACTGTAGCGACCACTGCTTGCATTGCATAAGTCCAACTACGACCTAACAATAGATTGTAATCGATGGGGGCATCGACTACCTCTACTTCGACGCACATGGTCTTCCCCCCTAATTGCACATGGAAAGAAGGGATGATGTCATGCGGTCGGAAAGAACGACCATCGAACGCAGTAAGGAGAGTAGGTGACGGAGACAACTCAGGTTGACCAATGGCTTTCCAGCATGCTAACGACATAACGCAAGTCAAAGAGCCCTCGTCTACCACCGTGTGGAAGATATTTAATGTAAAATTTTTCGTGGGGTGAGCCACTACTATCTGAAACGTGACGTGGTAAGGCAAATGAGGTTTCAAGTCAGTCGTATCTAACATGATGGTACTCGGGTTACAAGTCTCAGTAGAGCCTAAAGTAGTCAACAAGGCTTTTCTCTGAGCAGGGCAACTTTGGAGGACTTCCAAAGCAGACATAGCGCAAGGGGTTTGGGATAAATCTTCCACCATAGTGTAGTTCTGGGCGGCCCTTGCGTTTGGATTATGAGAAGCTCGCTTAAACACACCCTTTAGAATGCGCGTCATTGTCTCACCCAACGTCTTCTCGATCTGTAGAGGAAGAGATGGGATTTCAGATTCTTTGCCCTTCTCAGAGGCACTTGGCTTGCTATAATCGTGAGCTCTAGTTGCTATGAAAGCATCACTTTTAACCATATATACGTTCGCGGAAGATGGATTGGTTGGGGGAGGGCAGTTTTCGTGGCTTCCCCCCTCCGTACTTGCGGAGGCTTGAGTTAAATTTTTCCCATGCTGAAAGGAATTAGTCAACACGGCTTGCTGTTGCTGCGTGAAAAACTTCTGGGCCTCTGCAAGTCGAGGGAATAGATGGGTTGGGTGGTCCTCCGCACATAAGTTGCACGGATACCTCGCCTTCCATTTTTCAGTAGTGCCCTTGCCAGCATTATCATTTGGTTTCTTATCCCCCTTACTCTTCTTGCGTTGTTTTTTCTTTCCTTTAGGTTGTTGGTTGGCCTTTAGGTTAGTCATCTGTACGGAGTGTACTTCCAACGTTTGAGTAGGAGGAGCAGCCGAAGCAGTAGTCTGGCTGGCCGCTGAGTGTTGTATAGATAACTGCTACAATTGTTTTGTCAATTGCTCAACGAGCTTGGTTTTTTCCGAACCAACGATGCCATCGGCATGTGGTCTGGCTCTCTGTCTGGTTTTGTCCAGAATCGATTGTGGTGCATCCGGCAGGATGGTGTACAATAGACCAGACTGAGAATAAATAAGCTCAAACTGTTGAGCTCTCATTATGGCCTCTTCCTCGGAGAAGACCCCTGAAGTTGCGACGTCTTTGGATAACTGCGGAACTAAAGACTTAAGGAACCACTCAAGCAGGAATGCTGGTGGGACGGGTACTTTGATAAGACTCTTTCGATGTCGCCACTCTCGAATATGATCCGAGATATGGTCCACTGACGTCTGTTCGAAATTGGCTAGCAACTCTGTGCTGGCGTCGTATCTCACAGGTAACTGGAAATGGTTAAGGAAGGCCATCGCCAGTTCGCCAAAAGAGGAATATCGTGAACGATCAAGCTCTATGTACCATTTCGCGGCACTCCCAATAAGAGTGCGTTGAAACAATCGCAACTGGACAGAGTCATCTTTTAGTGAGTTAGATGAACACCATAAGTGGAAAGTGGTCACGTGATCACCTGGATCTTCATTAGTCTTGGCCTCGATCTTTGGGATGTCCGAAGGCAACTTCGTCGGCATAGGAGGCCAACGAGGATCGTGACAGATAGGATCATTCAACAACCGTGTTAAATCTGGCAAGTGTAACGTCGCCAAGAAGGGGAGTTTAGGTTGTTGCTGATAGCCAGGATAAAAGGGTCCTGGGGTTTGGCTGGCACCAGGTTGCCAGGAAAAGTTTGGTTGCTGGCTCGGGTTCTGGTAGAAACCATGGCCCTGACCAGCGTAAGGGTTTTGCATTTGGGGAGACATCATTTGCTGATTCCCCATGAAGGACATAGGATGTTGGGTGTTCATCGTATTTGACAGACTTTGGGAAGGATTCCCCCATGCCGGTCCCGAGGGGAGAGGCATGGAGGTCTGTCTGGGGTTCCAGTGACTGTGGAAAGAATTTCCCCAGAACGACATTCCAGATGAAGGAACGGATCCTTGTCCTGAGTTCCAAGGTCCTGGTATATGTGTCCCCAGTGCAGGAATAGTACCCTGTGCCGGCGTAGACTGTCCAAAAATGGGTGTGCCCCCTGATGGGAAAGCAGCGGATGCGAAAGTGTTATTACCAAACGTCCCGTTCCAAACAAATGGTGACGAACTTACCGGCAAATTTTGCGTAGGTGTTCCTTGACTCCCGGCTCCAAAAGGAATCGTGTGTGCAGGCGGCCTGGTGGACTGCTGAGGCAATCCACCAAGCGATGGGGACGACAGAGGGATATGAGCCCCAGCGTAAGGAAAAGCATTGAAAGGGATAGGAATGCCCCCAAGTTGACCTTGTAGAGAAGCGTTAGAGCTCCCTGCCCCCAGACCCAAAGTCTATAAAGTGGAGGTAGTGAGTGTAGGACTTGTTCCTGAACTAGGCATACCATATGAAAACGGAGGGCCGATCGCACTAGGTGTGTAAGGAGGTGTGGCCACCGCGATAGATGGCGTCGGACCACTGTGCAATGTAGTTGTGGCCAAGACCATGGTGGCCCGGACCATCGACAAAGGAAAGTTAGGAGAATCTTCTCTTGTGGTAGTAACAGTGATAGGAATGGAAGAATTCCTAGAGGAAGTGATTTGTTCCATAACTGGGTTAGGCGCTGATAGGCGTTCGTAAAATTGAATTGGCACAATAATGTCCGGCCATGTATCAGCATCTGAGGTTTCAACCGATCCAAGATTGGCGGTTGATCGCTCGGGGAGTTGTTCAGGCTTAATGGTTTGAAACCCGGTTGCTTCGAAAGACCCTCGTTGATCTAACTTGCGCCTCAGTGGTGGCGGGGGTGGCTCCAGTATAACCGGCGGCAGGCCCAGAAGCCTTCGTGACCGGTGGAGCTCTGAATCCTCCACTATGTGAGAAGATTCATGACATGCTGAGGTATTCTACATGAACAAACAGTAACATGCACTAAAAGAAAACCCCTAGAAGATAAATCAAGCAAGCACTAAACTAGTAGGAAGAACAGTTACAACAACCAACACTAGAGCAACTTACCGGTGCAAGTGCAACTCGAATATGGAAGCACCCTCTGGGTATACTCTGCAAAGCGTTGGTCCGATGTCCATCCTAGGTACCATGGTATACCCTCGCAGTCACCTGTGTATGTCCCTAGAAAAGATTGGCAACTAGTTTTCCAGCACGTGAACAACTATCAGGCCGGTACAGTCGACAGTCGGGTAGACCACAATGAGCAGGGTATCAAGCCCGAAACTTGTCAAGGGTATCGAGAGAAAATGGTTCGGAAGACGACTGAGGACCTCGAACGGATTCAAGACCCACGAAGCTCCGTGGCAAATGCAAACGACGGAATCCCTTAACAGATCCTCTATATGTGTTCTCCACAACGCTCGGTCCAGCTTTGGAGGGGTTATCTCTGCTACCTTTCCTTACACGACCTTGTGTTTAGCCCCTGTGTTAGAGGGGGGTCCTGAATAACTTTCTGTAACTGGACTTCTACACTCCCTACTGAGAAACTCCAATGTTTGGTTTGGGTGGCCTTGGAGAATTTACTCTCCAACCTATTCCAAGGCCCTATTCTTGAGCTAGTGTATGCACCCTACAAACAGAAAAGTCTACTTGATTTTATTTGGCGTTACTTTTAATGGGTTTTTTAAGTCTCAAGGTGCGAAAGTGAAACTGATGGTGTGTAAAAAGACTCAAATCAAAATGAACAAAAATGCTTGGAAACAAACTTTTACGAAGATGCAAAACCAACAACTTTTCAGTAAAAAAGACTTCTTTTCTTTTCGAATTTACTAAGATTTCATGCAGTAAATATGAAGGAATTTCACTTAGATCTGCGAGCTACTTGTACTAGACATGCACTGCAAAAACTTATGAAAAAAGACTTCTTTCCTAGCTACTGATGCAACAACACAATCTTCAAATCAAGAAGAAAATGAAACAAGAATTTTATTTTTTTATTTTATTGCAAAATAACGCAACAAGGAAAAATGATGACAAGATCAAAACCAAGAGAATGAAAAGAAAACTATATCTTAAAGCACAGATCGCAAACAGAATCAGAGCACAAAATGCAAAAAAGCAATCAAGACAGCATCGATTCTAACACTTGCCTAAAAACCATAAAACATATATTATTTCTCTTTTGTCTTTCCTATCCAAAAAATCAAATAACAAACACAAGCTAAGGGTAAAATGCCCTAACCTGCTGACTGTGCAGCCCCAGACTCTAGACCCCTGAGAGGATCTCTTCTCACCACGGGAGGGGATGACTGCCCCACCCAAGCCAAAAAGCTGCCAATCAAGCCCGCGACTATCATCAAGACAGCACGCATGCAAACACGTGCTGAGTTATTACAACGCGCGGGTACCCGTGGGCTAGCCTTAAACTGGCCGCGGGTCTGTATAAAAGCCAAGATAAAACAACACACAGGCAGCCCAGTCCTGAAAAAGGCCTCTGGTATTGACAATCAGGGTCTCTGAAAGGCTTGGGTCCTATTACTTCAACAGAAAAGGAAAACTTGCAAAAAAGGAAACAAATGCAAAGAACAACTAACAAAATAAGGCAGACTGAAAGCAAGACAGTAAACCACCAGAACCCAGACAGGATCCAGAAAGCCCCCTGAGAAGGTAAACTTCTGACAGGGTAGAGGGGACTGCCTCTTAAGCTTCTTGGGCTTTACACGCTACTGAAACCACTACAACAAGCGTTCAAACGCGAGCTGTAGAAGGTTAGGGTGCGGGCACACGTGTGCAGGCCTTCTGCAGGCCGCGTGTACCTCTGTGTGTCCCGAGAATCAATGTCAAGCGTCAGTCAAGGAATACTGGTATTGATAACCAGGTTCCCTACTAGCATTGACTTAACAGACAACAAAAATAAACAAAGAAACAGAAACTGAACTTCTTTGAACTACCCAAAAGATTTTTAACCAAATCCAGAAACCCTAAGAGTAAGACTATCCCCAGTGGAGTCGCCAATTCTTTTGTGGGGTTATTCTACCCTATGGACTAGCAAGCTAGGGCTTTAAACTTGCATGCAGATCATGACCCTTTAGAAATAACTTTTAACCTTCTACCCCAACCTAAAACCCCTTTTCACAAGCAAACAAGGGAAGAACCAACTAACCTCTTTATCGACAGTTCGTGTAGATCCTCTGTTGAGCTTTATCTCCTTGCTTCTGCGGCTACTCCTTCCAAAAAGTGATCCTGCAATCAAGACAAAACTATGCATGCATGCTATTGATCTACTAGAGGGTTAGAGATTAAACACAAATCAAATAACGTAGATAAGACTCATGTATTTGGGACGGAAAAAGTATCTTTTTCATTAATCTCAATATGAACCAACTTACAATGATTATAGAGACCAGCCACCGTTCCTCAATCCTGATCCTGGGCTCCTCCTCTTCTTTTTCCTCCAACTGCTTTGCTTGAATTCTCCTAAAGCTTGAGGAAAGGCTAAAGGGTTGGGACAAAACGGATTCGGCAATTTGGCAGAGTTTCTTTGCTATGATTTTTCCTCTTTTGAATAGTACCCCTACCCCTCCTTTTATAGGCTAGAAGGAGCTAGGGTTTTAGGCGAACTCTCGGCCATGCATGGCTGGGAGATCCAGTTAACTGACAAAAATCTTCTCATTCCGGCGGAAACTTTCCTGATTTTTTGCTTTGTTAGGTAAATGCTTGCTGTAGTGGGCCAGCCAGCGTTCGAATGCATGCTGCAGAAGGCATGCTAGCGTTCCAACGCGCCCAGTGATAGGTTAGGGCACAGGTTACTTAATTTAGGAGGTTTTTGAAGAGTCTGTTCAGCATGGCTAAGGGCAATGAATAGGCCTGATGCGAGGTAAGCAGGGATAGTGCAATTTAGGGTTATAACAATGACTTGTTGATGATGACCAAGCAGTTCATTACCTGCGAGGGCAGGTATGGTTTCGTTTTCTTGTACCACCTTCGGCTACTTATGGTTTTCATGGGATATGAGCTTAATATGCCTTACTACTTGCATAGGAGTCTGTTTAAAATGTCTAAAATATACAAACGGAACCAGGCCGATAACAACCTATTTCATTTTGGGTTAATTAAAATGCTTGTGGTTTGTCATTTGGGGTTACGCCGAGACTGTTGGAATGATTTTCTTAAATGAAATAATTTTGATGATTCTATCCCACCACAGGTTGACAAACATGTGGTGAGCGAGAGAAAGTCAGTACCCCCTGTGCCTTACAGTGCTCTGTTACCTAAACCCCTACCCGACTCACGTATTGACCTACCCATTTCTGTCACCCAGGATGTGGAAAATGTTAAAACCGTGGCTAAAAGGCCTAAGGCCAAACCTACTGCGAATTCTAAACGCAAGAAGAACGCCCGATTAATCTCTCGCATGGCAAGAAACAAACCCAGACTTCCTATCAACCCTGACCCTATTATGGTGAGTGAAGATTTTGACTCGGAGGTGGAACGCTACCTGGCAAGTGAGTATCCCTATTCTGAAGGTCTGTGTGACAAACCCTCATACAATTTTGTCAAAAACCTACCACCTTGCTTTCAAAATGATCCTAATTATCCAGGCATCAAAATGCCTTGTGAAACCCCCAGTGACTCTTCAAAACCCCCTCCTTCTCTAGCCGAACCAGCTACTCCACCATGTGATTAGTGTGGCTCATGGTTAGAAAGGTATTACCTCGACGTGCCAATGCTACAGTCCAGAATTCATGCTCTGGAGGATCAAGTTGCAAAGCTCACCAATCAAAAGGCAAAGATGCCATCCACTGATAAGAAACAGTGAACAACAGGTTCGATTTTGTTTAAGAACGTGGAGTCGGCTACAACAGTCGTCAATTCAAAATTGGCATAGCTCGAGCAACCTCACAGGTATGATTATCACCTGTTTATATGATAAACCCACAGCTCTGTTTACACCGTGGATTTTCTTTGTCACATAAGCATGCATTATTGTATATAATTCTGTTTTGATAAATCGAATTTCGTTATTGTTTTAAGTTTCGATTGGATTTGGCTTTGATTCGATTGATCATGGGATAGATTTGATTATTTTAATTTAGCTTCAATTGAATACTCTATCGATTATTGAAATTGTTTCTAAACACAGGCTATTTTTGGTATTTAAATTTCAAACACAGTCAATGTGTCGATTCGAAATTGGTTATAGTCTATACGATATGGTTGGAAATTATGGTTAACTGTTGTGATTTTATATTCCATGTATTATGGTCAATTC
This sequence comes from Picea engelmannii, assembly GCA_009831015.1. Taxonomy (NCBI): domain Eukaryota; kingdom Viridiplantae; phylum Streptophyta; class Pinopsida; order Pinales; family Pinaceae; genus Picea; species Picea engelmannii. Next base: position 1,278,297 of record ML780499.1, on the reverse strand, counting down.
GAATATCATTCTGTTAAGGCATAATCAAATTGTGAATAGATATGAGTCATAACTGTTATATCCAACCGATCGATTCGCATTGTTTGACCGTGTTATCAGCTCGGTTCATATTGCAACAAATTTATTGTTTAAATTTGATTTGTTGAACGAAAATGATCATGCCCGGGATTTGTTTCTATATTTGACTCAGTCACGATTCGATGTGATTGATTGCCCAGTTTACGATTATCACCTTTGTCGATTTGTGATGGCTGTTATCGTTATTGTGATCCTGTTTGCTGATTGTGTAACGCCCTACGATCGAAATCTATGGCGGAGTTTGTTGATGTTGTTGTGCATGTTTCATGTTGACTATAATCGTAACAACCTTTCCTTATTGGCATTTGATTAAAACAATATGAATCTTATACAGCAGTAACAAATCGATTATGATTGTATCAATTATGATTGTGTTACATCGTATTTTATACAATATGATTTACCATTGATTTCGTTTGTTATGAAACAACCCTGTTATGGTTTGACCTTATTTTATGGCAACTAAAAAACAGAGTATCCTTACCCTGTCTCGATTGCATCTTTTTCGATTTTGTTAGTTTGGATGATAAACTCATTGGAATCATAGTGATTCGTTTTGGATATTTATTAAAAGAAAATTAAATGGATTTGATTATTTTGAAAAGATTTCATTTGATTTCTATCTGGTCCTGTATGCTATTTTAGACTAGCTACAGAATCAGATAATTCTGTAGCTAAGTCTGTAGGATCAATTTTTTTTAGTGTTTTGTTACTGAAATATCTTTCTAATTTGATACTTGTGTTCTATTGCAGGTAAATTCGAAATTGCAATTGAGTTTATGAGAAGTTAGGGGATATTTCAAAGATTTCACTTGCATTTCATTTTCTTAGTTTAGGTGATTTTGGGATATTTCCCAGATTATGTAAAACATTTTGATATTATCCACAGGGAGGTTTTACCTTGTGGAGAAACTTATATATACTTATAATTTTTGTAATAATGATATCCTCATTCGTGGGAGAACAAGGATATGAAGATTTAATACAGACTGAAGCAGAATTTGGTGTTTTGTCACAACTTTAGCTTCTCATTATATCAACTTTTTGTTTCATGTTGTGTATATCAATTTGTGTATGGTTTATGACTACTTTAGCTATATAAATCAAATGCAAATGATATAATTTTAATCATTTTAATTCATATCTGGTTTCTTCCAAGTATATAAAAGACATAATAATTGTCGAATTCAGTTTGTGAATGACAGGTTTATCTTCTTCATGAATTGAATCGTTAAATATAAGTCTTTGCATAACAGGTTTCCCTTATTGCAGAGATTTATAATCATAAGATTGTTATGATTCTTTTTTATGTCTTGTTTGTCCTGTTAACACTTCGAAGAGTAGCACAGCAAATCGTTTACAAGAAGCTCATGGACTAATCGGTGTGAGTTTCCTTCCTCCGACCAGCTTTGAAGCCATCACACACAGGGCAGACTTGGAGCATTTCCAGGTCAGTTAGTCTTTTGTTTATTGTTTTCATTAAGTAGTTTAATTCAGATATAAGCTTAATTAGATTTATATTAGATTGTTTAATTTCAGTAAATATATTAGATCATTTAATTTCAGTAGTTTTACTTCTTATTCATAAAATATAAAAATCAAAAAGAGATTCTTGGTTGTCTTAGGGCAGAAAACACATGAGTTTTGTAGGTTTTAATTAAATCTGTAGGCTGTTTATAGTGTACATTTGTGAATAAGTAATATCGCAGCTGTTAATTAGATAGTTGATTTGAGTTATTATAATAGTAATTAGTAAATTGTATATAATAGTTGGAATAGTTATATTTAGCTTTAGTTTAATTTAGTAGTTTGTTTTAATTAGATTAGTGTGTTAGTTTGTTTGTTTTAATTAGTTTGTTTTAGTTAATTTTAGTTTGTTTTATTAGTTTATTTGTTTTAGTTAGATTAGTTAGTTAGATTAGTTTTCTCTTTGGTTTTCTTAAAAGACCTTAGAGCGGCCAACGGAGCCATTAAACTCGTCAGGGTGGTTCATTCCAAACAGCTTGGGTTATTTAGACAACCCCCGACCGGTTCCACTCTCTTAATTGATGGATGGACAATTTTTCCCGCCAACAATAGGCTGCCAAAGTCGCATGCACACCTGGCGCCTCAATGGCCATGGCGTCTCATAGCTGAGACCAGTCTTGCTCTCGCCAACCCACTAGCATCGTCACAATCATCCACTTGCAGACAACACATAGTCCTATATCAACTCAAGAAACCATCAACAACATAAAAAAGACTCATTTTTATACACTTCAACCTTGCCTCCTAGGCATGGTTTTGTTACCCACAGGCGCACACACATGCACGCCTGTTCACTACATAGGTGCGCACACATGCACGCCTGTTCACTACACAGGTGTGCATGTGTCCGCACCTAATCACTCCACAGGTGCGCATCAGTGCAGACCTGTTTTCTTCACAGGCGTGCTCCCAAGCGCACCTGTTCACCATAAAGGCACGCACTGATGCGCACCTGTTCCACCTACAGACGCACACTTTTGCATGCCTGTTCAACTCATAGGCGCGCCCTTAGAGCATTCCTTAAATCCCCTCTATCGTGCCCCCATGCACGTACATTCGGTGGATAGGCATGCACACATGCGCACCTATTACTGGGTCACCCACGAATGTGGGGCCCATATCCCCTAAATCTCTCTGTACGACCCCCTGTACAGCCCCTGCCCAAAAAATGAAATCCTATTTCTATGCAGGATGATCAGACCACTAACCTGAAGCTCGCTAATCACCAATCAGATGCCTCGTCCTCCTTGAATCTCAAAAACTCCTCTGAAAACTGCTCGTCCAGTCACTATTGCAGCAGGTACAAATGAGGTGGCAATGTGGGCCCTACAGCTATATATAGGCCTTTTGCCAAACTTCCACTCACCATTTCAGGAGCCCACGGTGTCCATTTTTCAATCCATCTTCAGCCATGGGATCAACATCCCGTCATCTACATCACAGTAGTCCCTGGGCCTCTTTTCATCCTAAGCCCCCGGGGCACCTTTTTTTCATACCCTGGTCAGGTACGCATGCACATATTCACGCTTATCAAATACATGCTCATATCTTCGATTCTCTTCAGATATTGTTCACTTTGGTTATTTGGTTTTCATGTGTGCAGGTACTTGATCATCATACATCAACACAACCCCTTCAGGTATATACTCAGCACTAGCATGTAGTCTTTCCTGTTGTATCGCACTTACATTTCCAATCACACCCTCTGATATTTACCTCTAGGATCCCCATTCCTGGCTTTGCAGTACCCACACCTCCATTTGCATCTTCGGTACTGTTACCCGGTAGCATTCTTACCCACATGAGTTGTCCCATTCCTAGCACCTTTTGACACTTTTGACACTCATGCTATTTTTCAAAACCCTTTAGGGATGGGAGTCCCAATAGTCTTTCATCATGTCGCGAATCAACCACATACTCCTTCTCCTCATTTTTCTAGCTTTCCCACACGGACTCCCAGATTATCTCTTCTCGATTCTATTTTTTAAACTACACCTCCGCAGTATCATGAACCCTCCATTTCATCCACAATCAGTTTGCCCATCTGCAAACCCACCTTCATTTCACCTACCTCGTACAGAAACTCACCAATGGGGCCCCCACCCTTCATCAGTTTTTCAAGCAAAATATGCCCTAAATGGGCCACCCATATCACACTGGGGCACCCATTTCTGTATTTGTACATTTCTCCCCAATTATTCGTCATTTATTGTACAAACGCCTTTATTTTCAGTCGTTACATTACCCTTTTTGTCGTCACCTTTGGTGACCTGATTCCCTCTTTTTGGCTAGCCGCAACCCATGTCACCCTTGGTTGGAGCACTACTTATCATCTTCCCTTGTCTGACATCGTCCATATCTTTAAAGTACCCCACAGGTCACTTACCTCTACCCTCTGAATTTTTTCACCTTGTCCCACCTCTGGCACAACTTATCCCCGGTTTTGTCGTCCCCCTGACACTCGACCTCGTTGAACAGTTGTGGCCACTTTTTATCTCATACATCCTCCACCCAAGGGCAGTCTTGAGTCTTCCCACATTTTGAATTCATCCATGTACCTCTGCCACTTCCTCACCTCACCTAGTATATTTCACAAAGCCATTTTTCTTTTGGGAGTCGCGTCCCCCTTTTTGTCGACGTCAGCATAGTTTTCCAGAAGGGCGACAGTATCTTGATTCTCATTATCCATTCAATGAGAGATCTCAGAGGACACAGGGTGACACACCATTGCTCCCTGCTGTCATTGACCCCCATAACATTCGACGCCAACACTTTCTCATGTTACTGTGGGTCTTACTTTACGACTATTGTAGTTAGTTCTTTTATTTTCCGAAGACCTCTAAACTTGGCAGGGCTATCAATGCCCACATCATCGCTGCTACTTATTACTGCGATCAATGCCTACTATTCAGAGCATGTTCATTTGCAGAATTGTCTTTTGCCTCTATCACGACCACCCCCGAGGGCACTGCAGTTGTCTACACCAACACTTTAGTCATCTTTTTTCAGAGTTACATGACATGAGCATGGGGCATGCCCACCTCGTTTGTACACAGTTTTCTATTTTACACACCTCATAGAAGGTCGGGTCCTACCGGTTCCTTTTTTTTCCTCCAATGGATCGCTCTGAATGATCCCACTATTGCTCTATCCTACAACAACATTCTTAGTAGAATAAACATTGATGGATTTCGACTATATGTATTCTCCTAACCTCATCCATCAGGGGGCATCTGTTATCACTGAAATTTCGTCCGCACATGGTTACAAGAACTCGGCATCGTCAAACAGTGATGAAGTCATACATGGACCTAAATTAATACCACAACATTCAAAAAAGGTCAAAAACTATACAAAGTAGTGAAAAATTGAAGAGTGCTTTGCAGACATTGGGCACGCGTGCACATGTGCGGAACAAGAACGTAGAAATTGCGCACAGGCACACGATGCACGCCTGTTAGCGCAAAAAGCCGTGCACCTGCTAAACGACACATTTATGGAAGTGGTCAGCCTCCCAAACACTTATGGTTCAACTCCCAATCCGATTTGACCCTCAAATCTGGGCTGGATCCGACTGGTGGGCTAGTCAAAGACCTAATAATGCCATAATTGGCCTCTTTTCACACTACAAAGCAGTTAAACAATAACCCAAATGAATGCTATAAAAAGACATGGATGCACCTCATTTTCTTAAGGAATTCAAAGTAATGTTATGCTGCCTCTATTGTTTTGAGGACTCCATCCTTGACACAAGCATAGTGGCACCATTACATTGGAAAATCCACCTCACCATTGAGTGGATTTGTAAAGAGTTCTTTCATCACCATTTTCCATTTTCTTTGTTGTAAGAAAAGCTAGCTAGTGAGGGTCCAAGAGCCTTCCCTTGGAGGAAGAAGGGACTCATAGTCCCCTTTCTTCTTGGTGCTTTGTTTTCATCAATAGATCAGCCTCAAACATTGGTGACATGGGTCTTTTGGTTCTTTTTGTTTCTATGTCCCTATGCTCATGAACTTAGTTTTTATTGCATCTCATAGTTTAATTCTTAATTGTAGTTTTTGTTTTCTTTCCCTAGCTCTTTTCTCTACAACTGTCCTTCTCAGCGGACCCAACTGAGCTTGCAAGCACCTCTATTATGCTCACCAAGGTGATGAAAGAGGCGCAACAAGCATGACCGACCATTCAAAAAGGCCTTCTTTTGAATTGAAGGTGGTCTTCCATACATCTGTATGTTCTACTGGGACCTGGTGGTAGCCAGACTTCAGATCAATATTACTGAAGTATTTGGCCCCCATGAGCTGATCAAGGAGGTCATCGATTTAGGGAATTGGGTACCGGTTCCAGACTGTGATTTTATTTAGGGCTTGGTAATCAATGCAGATTCACAAGGTCCTGTCTTTCTTCTGCACCAGTATGATTAGGTTCCCACAAGGCGATGAGCTGGGATGGATGTGCCCCTTATGGATAAGTTCTTGGATATGCCTCTTGATCTCCTCATTTTCTAACAGAGAGCGGTGGTAGACCGACCCATTGGGTAGCGGTGCGCCTGGGCTTAGATTGATGGGATGCTTGACCTGGCAGTGCAGAGGTACCCCAGTAGGAGAGGAGAAGACATCTGAGTATTCTTCCATGACCTTATCCACTTGCTTCGATTATGTGGAGAGATTGGTCGCAGAGGCCCTGGATGTGGGTACGATCTTTCTCTTACTCTGAGAGAGAATCACGAAGAAGACAAATTTCCCGGTCTGAGAGATGACCTTCCTACATTTCTTGGCAGAGATCAAGGAAATAACACTAGGAGGGACTGCCTCGGGTATCCTATACAATTTCTTGTTCAAAGTAATAATAACACTACGAGGCCTAGACTCATATACAACATGAAGTTTCCAAAAATAAGGTTGACCCAAGAGAACATTACAAACTTCGAGAGGAGAAACATCACACAATACCTTGTCTTTGAAGGGCTTGATGTCGTACGACAATCGACACTATTGGTTGACGTGAAGATCGCTTCCTTAGTGGAGCCATCCAATGGTGTAGGGCTATGGGTGCGGTGTTATCGGCAGGTCGATCCGCTTGATGACCTCTGCTAAGATGAGGTTCTTCTGGCTACTACTATCAACGATGAAGTGTAGCGGGGTGCCTTTTACCCACATCTGTGAATGGAAAAGGTGCTCACCTTCTTCTAGTTCATCTAGTTCATTAGGTTGGAGCTTGGTGGTAGCAACAGTGGCATTGGGCTCCGTGTCAATGATTCTTCTTCCCCTTTCTGGTTCTGAATCAGAGTCAGAACCTGCATCTGATTCAGAGGCTTTCACTTCGGCCACCACTGACTGCTTTGAGCGAGAATCAATAGTTTTATTCCAAGAGCTCTTATGGAAGTCGCACCACTTCCCGGTATCCTTATTTATCTTTCTGGTGTCCTTATTTTCTTGCGGCTTGGACTGATTATCCTGATACTGTCCATCTTTTCTATGTCCTTTGTTCTGTAGGTTGGGGCCTCCCTTTCCAGGTTTTTGCTGCAAGGGGTTCCCAAGCCCAAATTATCGCGTCTTTTGTTTGAGCTTCTACTCTATTTTGACGACATATTGATAGGCCGCACCCAAGGACGATATGTCCATAAATTCCATTTAGGTTTGGATTTATCTATGTAGAGCACCATGGTACTTGAGCACCATATTTCGCTCTGAATCTTTGATACCTATCTTGGTGCGCAGGGTATGGAATATATTTGTGAAATTTGGCACCACTTGGTCTCTTTCTTATTGCAGTGTGGTCCATTTGGTATACAAGTCGCAATAGCTTCCAACAGGGTAGCACTGTTCCTTAATTGCATCCCTGAAGGATTACTAGGTGACTATGACTATAAATAATGATGGTTCCTCTATTTCCTTTTGCTCACAGAAATTTTCCCACCAATCTTTGACATGGGGAACGAATTTGAGGAGAACAAAAGTTATTTTTTCTCTATTTGAAAAGTTATGGACAGAAAAATACCCTTCTAGTAGATTCAACCACTTGTCTACAACATCTGCATCTATCTGACCTTCAAATATAGGAATATTGAAGTTGATTTGTCCTTGAAGGGGGCAATGCCTCCACTTGAGGAAGATGTGTCACTTGTTGGTAGCCATCGAAGGATTTGCGCGAAACTATCCATCATCTCGTTCCTCTATTGCGTGAGGGATTCCTCAAGAAACATATTGAAAGGATCTCCTGTCCCGTCATATTTATTTTCTCCTTCCATGAGAGGGAATTTGGGCATGCGAGAGCTTTTGTCCTCAAGAGAAACAAGCTCGAGACCCAATTCTTTGTACCTTGAACTCATTGGGGACATGCACTAAGACAACAAGGAGTAGACCGCTCTGATACCACTGATCCATATTTTATGAGAAGAATGAAATGAATACAGATTATTAAAATATGCTTAACACAGAATAACAAAGATATAGTAAAATTGGTTTTGTATTCAATAAGGAAATAAGTTGAAACTGTAAAATGCAGCAAAAAACAAGCTTGCTGGAATGGTGGTGGCTTATCTCTGAGAAGAGATGTGACGGCTACGCTCATTCACAAGAAGATGATTACAATGAGGCTCTAAAGGCCTTTTTACAATAAACAGGAATGTCAAAAACCCTAGACATCCAAAAACCTAACCCTAGGAGATGAAGTGCCAAAAGTCACGTGGGCCCCATTTAGGTAAGTTAGTCGGTCAACTTCCCAGGGTCGTAGGTTTTGCATACGATCTCCATTTTAGGCATACGATAGACCGTTGGAAAGGTTTATCTGAGGACTACAGATTTTGTTCTAATCTAGTAAAGGGCATTTTTGATTGTGGGGATCTCTAAAAACGTTTTTTAGGGCCTCAAAATGGCCCTGCAAGTCAGGGACCCGACAACTAGGAAAAAAACTGCCAAACTAGAAAACTGCCAAAATGAACCAGTTGGAATAGGTGGGAGGCCACCGACATCCATATGGATCACTTGTTGAGAAGAAATTTTGAGCATAGGCTTTATGAGGGTTCAGTCAAGTGGAATGACCCATCGTAGAGACAACCTAAGTGTAGACTTGGTGGTGGTTTGTGACGGAAGTGAATAGTCAAGCTACGAATGAAGTCGTGACTTGTGGACAGACCTACATGCACCCCTTAAGTGGACCAAGTGAATAGTTATTAGGGTGAACCAAGCACTTGGGAAAGACAGATGAATGCAATATATGTCGCAGACACGATTGCGGAGTTAATCTTAGAGTTCGTTGCAAAGTTGATCACAATTTTTTGAAGAAGTCTTGAGATGAATTATTGGGTGCCTTGGAAGAACCCTTTGCAATTAGAGTGAAGATACTTGGAGGGCCATCCATGGTTGGGTCACATGTATATGGTAGTGACACTAAGAGGTATCCCAAGACAAGTAGAATGAAGGATCAAGTCATTATCTTGGAGAAGAATGTTGAGCAAATGACGGATGCAATGTGTTAGCATGGTGAGAAGGTCAAATAGACAGAAACTAAGATAAGAAGGGTGAAGCATGGATTTAATGAAGTTGTTCAGGATTTCCAGGAAACCATGAGCTTGATTACTAACACATGGACTGATGACATTTAGGATAGACTTACGATGGCGGAGGACACACTTGCATTAGTCACACAGAAGTTGAAGGAACAAGATGACACCATCACATTATTGAAATGAGATTTGGCTAACCAATAGATCATTGTTTTCATGTCGATGAGGATCAATATAAAGGAACTTGAGCCATATGATGGTACTCATAACACTAAGTTTCTTGGTAAAACAATTTGGGACATTGAGCAGTACTTGGAGAAATTGAACAGAAGTTCGAACGAGGCCAAAGTGAATGTTGCAGTGATGTTCTTGACAGGGACTGCTAAGCTCTGGTGGAGGAATTACATGGAGGACTTGGAAACTGGGAGAATTGTTGAGAAGATCGAAAGCTGGGAAGAAATGAAGGCAACCTTGAAGGCACAGTTTGGTATGGGAAATCAAGCATGGATCTCAAGCGCGCTGGTAAGATCCAAGCCTATATCAAGGAGTTCACATGGCTCATGCTGGAGATCAATGACATGTCATAAGAAGACATACTTTTCCACTTCATGAACTATCTGCAACCATGGGAGAAGAGTGAGCTACGACACCAAAACATGCGGTCTCTTATAGTAATGATCACCACAATGAACAATCTATTGCACTTAAGGGTTGAACCCAAGACAGGTCCTAGGAGCAATGAGGAAACCCAACGTGAGAAGTAACAACAATGGAAGGGGAAGAAGAGGGACAAAGGAAACAATAAAATGTCCAAGGGAAGAAAAGATAATTCCAAGCAAATGAATTCAATGAAAGAGAAGAAACTGATTTTGTGCTGGAGTTGTGCCAAGGATAACTATGCAAAGAATTATCCCTTGAAACAGAAGTTGAACTCTATGTAGAAGGTAGACAACCCATATGTTGGAGTCTTGTAGGTCTTTAATGTTTTCATGAAGGGTGAATCCACAAAGAGCCAAGAGCAATATGAGACAAAAAATTTCTATGTCTAGGCCAAACTCAATGAGAAGTCAGTGAAATCCATGGTGGACAGTGGGGTGACTCATAACTTATTGAGGGAGGATATGGTGTAGAGGCTTGGGATGCAACCTGAACCAATGAAAAAAAACTTCAATACGATCAATGTAGGTGTATAGAGAATCATTAGTGTAGCCAAGGATATGATCTTGTTGAATCTTGGTGACTAGTGCGATAGGACAAGTTTCACCATTGTTCTTATGGATGATTTCGAAGTTGTGCTGAGAAAAGAGTTCACGAGGAAGGAAAAGGTAGCACCTATTCCTCACATGAACAATTTGGCCATTTTCTTAGGCTAGACTCCATGTTTGATTCCTACCATAAGGAGGAAGGAAGGAGGCATGTGGATGTCTTCCTTGCGGATGGTTGTTGCAAACAACTCAAGTTGACAACCTTGTGGGGGTGAACTTGGACAATTTGGGGTGATGTTTGGATAGCCAAACAAAGATAATGAAAGGAAGATTGTGTTAGTGGAACAAAGGCTTGCCGATGTTGAAGAGATAGTTTAGAGATCTCGCTAAGACCGTGGATGGCTTGGTTGATTTATTTTTTAAAGTTGATGAATCATTCCAAAGATCAGAGAAAGTCACAGAGATGAGGATGTCAGTAGTTTGTTGAACAATAACCAATACCATCCATGGACCAATAGGATGTGAGGGATATGTAACAACCTTGGTGGAAGAGGACCAAGGAATAGGTTGATTCCTCCTATAGTAAACTTGGAAATTTTGAATGGTCGTATGACCCCGAGTTAGAATGACTCATGGAGGACTGCAAATGAAGAATTGGTTCAAGTGTACCACTACTTATGTACATAACCAAGAAGTACAATGACTCTCCGCCAATTGCATTGGGACAGATTGGACATGAGGGAGATGGCCCAACCATTCATCCCCCTTCACCTTCAAACTAGACCACATCATGTTGGCCCATTATCTATGGGAGGAAATGAAGCCTATGGGGCACCTTGAGGAGGTGCCTTGGTGAAGTCTGTTGGGAATGAAATAGGGTGACTTGAAAAATTGGAGCAAATGAGGAGTTGCGTATGTGACAAGTTTGTGGACAGAAAAGGATGTTTGAATGTGAAGGTGATTTCTTGAGACATATGTGCGATGATTGGACTAGCTACCCAATCATCTGAAGTCATAAGGGGATCCAATGCACAGAAGCATGGATAGACAGATCGAAGTATGGAAGCAATAGTAAGTCAGTGAGATGTGACACTTCATAGACTCATGTAACTTTCTAAAGGGGATATTTCCTAGATGACAATAGTTGAGGAGACAATAATCGTTGAGTGGTGACAAGATATGAAGATGGGAAAGAGGAACCATGGATATTGATGGATGTTGTTGGGGATGACAACAACTTGGAGTGGGGGAGGATGTAATTTCTCTCGTGACACCCACCTAGTGTGCACACTCCTTGGGCGGACTTGGGGATGTGTCAAGAAAAAGAACATAAGGGGCATGTGATCAATTGGACAAAAAAATATATGTGGGTGTTGAAAGGAGAACCTTGGGCACATGATGGTGACGTGTGACACCAAGGGGGAACATAAATTACTTGACTTAGATGATTGATGGAGACTTGAGTTGAATTTTGGCAAGGACGGGGTGACTTGGGCACACACCCAAGGAGTGGACCCGTCTTCCCATGGAAACATGGATGCATTGAGGAGGTTGGATAATGAGGCACTCCCGATCTTCAGGATCTATTGATTCTTCAGGTTGAATTGTTGTGGTCACGAAAGTGGAAGTGGGGTCCACATCAATGATCTATTTGTTTCAATATTTTCTAGATCAGATTCTGAATCAAGGTTCGGATCCATGTCTTTGACCTCGAACACCAATGATTATTTCGAGTGAAATTTATCAGTGTTGTTCCAGGGGATTTTGTGGAAGTCACACCACTTTCCAGTTTCATTCTTTGTCTTCCCTTTAGCCTTTTTTTCATGTGTCTTGGACTGGTTTTCTAGGGGTTGTTGGTTAGGGCCATCTTTACCATGATTTGGTTGTTGCGGATTTGCAAACCTGAATTCCCATTTGTTTTGGTGTCTAAATTTCTACTCAATTTTGATAGCATATTGATAGGCAGCTCCCAATTATGAGATGCTTAGGAAATCCATTTCGGTTTGTATGTATTTATGTAGAGCCCCACAGTATTTCAGAACTAGATGTCACTCGTAGTCTTTGATACCCATATTGGTACGCAAGGTATGGAAAGTATTTGTGAACTCTGACACTGATTGTCTCTTCTCTTTCCACAATGTGGTCCATCTCATGTATTGGTCTTCATAGTTATCAACAGGATAGTACTGTTCTTTGATCGCATCCAAAAAAAAAAACCCCAAGTGGGCTCGACCCCATATATTCCAGATTCCTCTATGGAACTTTTCTCCCAGTAAGTTTCCCACCAGTGTTTGACATGGGGTAGAGCTTTGAGGAGTGTGAAGGTGATATTTTCTTTGTCAGAAAAATTTTGAACAGAGAAATAATCTTCTAATAGATTTAACCATTTTTCTAGGGAATCTGCATCTATTTGACCTTCAAATATGGGAATATCAAAATTAACTTGTACCTTTAAGGGAGAGGTTCCTCCAAAATGGTCATTTGATGAAGATGTTCCTATTGCTATCAACATGATTTGAAGGATTTGTGCAAAATTCTTCATCGTTTCGTCCCTCTATCGTCTGAGAGATTTCTCAAGAAACAATTTAATAGAAACTTATGCTTCGTCATTTTTCTTTTCTTCCACCATCGAGGGTTTATTTGGTGTGTGAGAGTGATTGTCCTCAAGAGAGACAATATTGAGACCCAATTGGATATACTTGGACCTTGTCGGGGACATGCGTTGAAAAATGATCAAGAGCAAACTGCTCTAGTACCACTGATCCAGATTATGTTCAGAACAAAATGAAAGCAGATAAATTAAAATGAAATACTCATGAAAATCTCTAGAAATAGAGAGATACAACAATATTGGATTTCTATTAATGAAATAATTGTAAAGAGACTGTAAAAATACAAAGTGCAAGACTCGCTAGAGTGGTGGCAGCTTTATCTCTGAGAAGAGATTTGCGGCTACGCTCATTCACAAGAAGATGATTACAATGAGGCTCTCAAGGCATTTTTTATGTTAAAAGGAATTCCAAAATCCTATACATCCAAAAAACTCACCCTAGGAGATGAAACGCCAAAAGTCATATGGGTCCCGTTTGGGTAAGTTAGTACATTAACTTCTCGGGTTCATAACTTTTGCATACAATCTATGTTTTAGGCACATGATAGCTCGTTGGAAAGGTATTTTAGATAACTATGCATTATGTTGTCAAACTCTAACTCTATCTACATTTTGATTGTGGCATGCAAAAATAAAACTATTTAGGGACCCAAAATGGACCTACAAGTACAATAAGATGTGCTGGCATGAACACATACAAAATAATCTAGTTGAATTAGGTGGGAGGAAACCAATATCCACCTGGAAGATGTGTAGGGCTTCAAACATCCGCAGAAGTGTAGAACGTGTTGAACTAACAATTGAAAAAAGGAGCCAGCTGGAACAGATCGGTGGCCACCAATATCTACCTAGATCAACAACTTTTTCTAATTTTTTATTCAAATGAGGGTCCTCAAAATTGACTTCTCCTACAATTTGGAGGATGGCTTGCAAGTCATCCTTGATCGAGGCACTAGGTGATTCAACTAGCGTTTCTATCTATTGTAATTATTTCCTTCTGGTCGACTTCTTCTTAGGTGATTTTGATGTTGACTTGTCGCTTACTACAAAGGGAATAGTATAGGTGGTGGATCCTTATTCCTATTCAATTTCTCCATCCTTCAAAGGTAGGATGATCTCCATGTTGGGATTTGTAGAAAGAGGTGGGGCTGGAGTGACAATGTTGGGCTGTCGCTATATTTCCTCTAATATTTCCTTAGTATTTGTATGGAATTTGAGATCTTTTGGTTCCTCTATTATTCCATGTGCATGACAGACTTTTGTATAGCTAAGTCCCAATTGTATGTGGTCCATAGATGGAAGTGAAATTTTTATGTTCTATCTTAATCTCCATCGATGTGAAATGTTCTTCAATGTTTTGACCCATTCCTAAAACATGTAACAAGTATTAGTCTCCTTAATCTTCCCTTTCCAATAAGACGTGAAGCACTGAAAGTTGAACATTGTTGTGGTTGTTTTTCTTGTGAATTCAGTCTCACAGACTAGGTAGACTTGGCTCATTGCAAGCCATATTAGCATAGAGGGGTATTGTATGGCATTTCTTGTCTCTTAGCATTCTTCACAATTTATTTTGAGAATGTTGACAACATGTTCATCCCAATTACACACCTTGCCTCGTTTGACTATTTGACCAATTTCTTCCAACATGTTTAGTTTTACATCTAATGCTCGACCTGAAGATGTGAGGCATAAGGAGACTATGATAAAATCCCATTTAATATTTGGTTTTCTTACCTAGTTGATGACCAAACATTTGGAGTTATTTACTCTCATGTTGCATGTGAATTTTTGGATCTAGACTATGGGATCTGTAGTCTTCGGCATTGGGTCCCCTTTGCTAGGTAGACCCTTGATTCATATTATGAGCCCTATTGTGATCAATATTAGGTGCTTGAACCACAAAATGACCCTATTGATATTGAATAATGATGAATTTGGCAACTTCTTCTTTCCATCCTTCAAATCCTACAACCTAGGGTGCACTCATATATGACCAGATTTGTGCTTTTTCTAGAATTAGGGTTTCTGAATTCCATTTGTCATTGACTAATCCCCACTTGGTGAAGTTTTCCCGATGTTTTTCCCATTCAATTTCCTCCATCTGCTCTTCTCAGATGTTATTCAGATGGATCTCAAAATATGATGCATTTTTCTTATCAAATATCTTCTTAGTATGGACCTCGACCAACTTCTCTTTTGTTGGTACTTGACCTGTCATTTTTGGTGCCATTTTGTCTCCCAATTCTTCATCTGCAACTAGTTTTTCCAACAAGATGGGAATCTGATTTTTTGTGCTAGGGTTTTTTATTGAGCAAAGTTTAGCAAACTAATGCGATGAATTTTCATGACCCTCATAAGGTGTATTTATAACAGATTTGGGGTTGATTTCATTTTTTTCATGCAAGGGACATTTAGATAGGTTTAATACTAATGAAACGTGTGAGTTATTTCACCTACCTTCAAATATTTCTTGGTCAATTTGTTGATGTCGGTCGATTGATTTTTCTTGGTCATCTTGCTTGTCTTGTTCAATCAACATTCCTTGATTGGTTGGATTTCCTCGGTCTGTTGGATTTCTCTAGTCGACTCATGCTCTATGGCTGATTTTCAGTTCTTGGTTGAAATGATTTCATTGGTTGATATTCTATTGATGGTTGATAATTTCCATAGATTGTGTCACCACTTCTTCCCTTTTCATTTCCTTTATATTTGAAGTATGTTTCCTCCATTCTTCTTTATGATGTCATTGTTTTTCGAAGAATGTTGCTTGATCCAAGTTCTTATGTTGGCGAATTTCCTCTTGTTGAATGAGTTTCTATCGACCATTGTCTATGTGTTTTTTCTCCATTTTTATTTTCTAACCCTAATCGACTACCATTATATTGAGAATATTGAACTTATTACTGGCTCCAGTCGGTTAAGGATTCATCAACTAAATCACCATCCTAGGTCAATTTTTTACTTGAATCTTCCTTAACCAATTGTCTTATTAGAATTTATTTATTTATTTTAAGGATTCAACCACCCCTAAGTGGTTTTCACCTAGATCCCTTCCCATTGGTTCCCCCGAGGGATTTTCCACCAACGGTCATTTTTTTACCGTTTTCTTTTTTTTTCTTTTTTTTTTCCTTCTTTTTCTTTTTTTGGGGGTGGTAATTTTTTATTCAAGTGCCATTTACTACCTTGTTCATAACATTTCCTTGGAGTTTTCTTAATTTCATTGTTCCCATTAGTCTGATATCCTTGATTACATAAGGTCCTAGCCATGCAGTTTCCATGTTCCTCGACTTTCCCTTAACCTTATTGTCATACAAAAGTAACAAGTCATCTATTT
>ML780499.1:1248668-1261991 GCA_009831015.1 Picea engelmannii | reverse complement strand
TTTCCCTTAACCTTATTGTCATACAAAAGTAACAAGTCATCTATTTTGATGTATTTCTTCATTAGGTGTCTATCATGCCATGCCTTTTTTGTATTCTTGTGTACTTATTTGTGATGGATGGTGGTAAAACATTGTTCTTTAAGATTATTTAGTTAGTGAATCCTCTCCTACCTTTTCATAGTGAGATCATAGTCTAAAACAGAGGCTACCCTTTCTGCATTCATCCAAAAAATGAGTGGAACTACAGACTCTTGGCCATAGATAAGTTTTAAATGGGTATGTCCAGTAGATAATTTATAATTAGGGTAGTATACCCATAGGAAAGTTGGTACTTTTTCATCCCAGCCATCTCTATTAACACCATATAATTTTGTTAACCCCTTGTGCAAAGTCTTGTTAAATTATTTGACTACTCTATTTTCTTGGGGATGGTATGGTGATGTCTTTCTATGGTCGATCAAGACTTCCTGCATCAATATATTTATATTTCCATTAACAAAGTGTGTCCCTTGATCATGTATTATTCTTAAAGGGCGTCTAAATCTAGTGATGATGTTTTCATATATGAACTTTGTCATTACATTTTTTGTGCATGTGTTGATTGGCTATGATTCCGCCCATTTTGTGAGGTATTCAACTGCAGTGATTATGTATCTAGCTCCAATGTGTTTGGATATGTTTATAAAATGTCCAACAAAGTCGATTTCCTAAATTTTGAAAGGTAGGTTGGAATTGATGGAATTTAGTGGCATCTCGTCCTTTCATAATGGTTGAACCATTCTTTGGCACTTGTGACATTTTTTTTATTTTGGTTCGACAGTCTTTATGTAACTTGGGCCACCAAACTCCTACTTGTAATATTTTCCTTATAGTGGTTTCTACATGAAAGTATCCTCCTATTGGCCCATAATGTGCTTCTTCGATAATGGTTTCCCTCTCATGTTCCAAAGAAAGACATATTAATATGTCGTTTGGCCCTAATTTGTAGAGATATCCATTCATGAGTGTGAAGGGTGAAACTTTCATTTCTAAGACATTTATTTTCATCTCTAGTAAATTTTCTAGAACTTTTCCATCTTGTAGGAACTATATCAGCCAATTCCTATAGAGTTGAATCGAATCGAAAGAGATGAGCATCTAGAAGGTTGTCATCAATTCCAGAAAATTCTTCTCTGGTTTCTATTCTTGATATATGGTCGTGTCCAATATATTTTTTTCTTGGTCAAACCATTACGTACTAAAATTCCTGAAATATGAAGAACCATTTGCAAACATGTCCTTGATTCATTGGCTTATTAAATAGGTACTTTAAAGCTTTATTATATTTTCAAAACATGAATGTATTATCCAATATATAGTGCCTTGATTTTTTGTAGGGTGAATATAATTCCAAGACCCTCTCTTTCCATGTTTGATTACTTCCTTTAGACCTTATTTAGCTTCCAAATGGTGTATGCATTTGGGTGGTCTACTATGTCTTCACTTGGTTGTGGAAGGACTGCACCGACTACTACATTAGACATGTCAACATGAACATGAAATTTTTTCGACTAGTCAAGAAATATCAGTATGGGGGATTCTAATAATTTTCTTTTCAAAATATTGAATAATTCATTACATTTTTCACTCCATACAAATTCTATGTCATTTTTAAAAATTTATTCGATGGGGAAGGTAATGTCAGAATGGTTCCTCATGAATTTTTTGTAATACCTAGTATGCCTCAGAAATATTCTGATTTATTTTGGGTTGAAATGTGCTTTTAAATACAAGATGAATTTGATTGTTTCCATGTCTAATTTGATACCATATTTGTAGATGACATGACCAAGCAATATACCAATGTCTATTGCAAACATATATTTCTTTATATTGAGAGAAATGTGTATTTGTCGACACCTTTCAAGCATTAGTATGAGTCATTGTATGTGGTTTTTCAACAGACTGTAAACTATCCATTCATTGAAATGAATGGCCATTGTTTTGTAGATGTATTCCTAAAATACTTTGACTACAATCCATGAGAACACATCAAGGGCATAACTCTATAGGAAAAATATCTAAATTCTTATACAAACATTGTTTTATCCTGATCTTATTGTGCAATTGGGACTTGATTATACCCTGAAAATCCATCTATGAATGAATAACATTCATTCCCTACAAATTCATTGATCATTTCATCTAAAAGTGCTGGAAGGAATGGATTGGTGATTGTCAATTTGTTTAGTCCTCGAAACGCAACACAAATTCTAAGTTTTCTGGGACATGATTTTTCGGTTGCACCACCATTAGGCTAGCCAACTCTGAATTATAAATAGGGTATATGATTATGGCTGCTAACATACCCTAGATTGTTTTTTGAACAATTTTTTTATACTTATGGGATAGTTTATATGGTCACTTATTTATGGGTTTTTCTCTCGGTATTAGCTCAATTTTCATTTCACCCATTTCTTTAACCAAACCTTTCAAATATTTGTAGTCGCTAGAAAAGACATATTAATACTCTTTTAGAAGCTTGAATATCTTTGTGGTCTACGATTTATTCCAATAGTCGCCAATGAAAGCCATTTTTGGTCGACCATCATTTGATATGTCAACTTATTTGAACTTGATTTTTGTGTCTATCCATTCTAGCGGCTTAGATTCATCTAGTTTACACTTTCCTTGATGGAATTCATTGTAAGTGGGTGGAAATTTGACTTGGTATAAGGATTATTGGTTATATTTATTCAACACCTTCAATATATATTTTACTTGCTTGGTTGTATCTGGGTACTCCTTTCTCCCTCTAAATATTTTTTCGAGAAAACTTTCATTTTCCATGTCGATTCGATATGCGATCTAAATGCTTTGATTATGGCATGATATGAAATAGCAAGTCAAGGTCGACCTTATGTCAACCTGTGCTTTTCATTTTATCTGTTTTATTTTTGTGCTTGGTTGTTCAATGTAATCTCTTATTTATTTGACTGCATCAATCAAGTCAGTTTCTGTGGGATTAAATGCAAAATATTTTATGAAGTTTTCTTTGAGGTCCTTTTAGGTGAAGGTTTCTCCACATGATTCTTCTATTTTAAACCATTTATAAGGTAGATTGTCCAATGCATTAGGAAACATATGAGGTCAAACCCTTTCATCCTTGTACCCAACTTTGTGCCATTCTCTCTCACAGTATTTGACATGGGTGAGAGGATCAAATCCCGATTTGAACTTGGTGTCGACACACAGTGGGAAGACCCTAGGTTCAAAGATAACATACCAAAAAAACCCTCAGACATCATCCCTTTTGACATCACCTAAAATAAAGCAAAGTCTCACCCGAGGCATCTAGAGGGGCTACAGGAACCAATTTTCCACAGTGATGAGGGGGAGTGAGGCATTCAACATAACCATATTATGCATTATCCATTCATCTACTATGTGAACGGTTCATATTAATTAACCTTTAACTATCATTCAACATACCATGTGTGCGGCATTACTTTACTTGAAATTCATTCATCTACCATTTACTTCACTGTGCAACATTATTATAGCATATATGAATAACACATTCAGAATACTAAGCTTTCAGCGCCACTGTGCATTATAACTAACATATTCATTATACTAAACAAACAAAAGATCTATGTTATCCATATCACACACATAACATCACAACAAAACACAAGTTTTAACGTGGTTCACCCCAATCTGGGCTACGTCCACAACAATTGGCTTCTTATATTTGTCATTTATGTTCTCCTTATAGTTGTGCACTACGCTTAGCAAAAGATATAAGAGTAACCATTACTCAAACCTACCTAGTCGTTCTGCTACAATGTGATCCTACCTCTCAAAACCCTCATCCATAACCTCTGACAACTTAGCCAAAAATGAAACCTCAACCATAATGAATTCACCAACTACTATAACTCTCCTCCTACCCAAAAACCCATTACAATTTATAGCTTTACAATAGGGCTAATCTTGTTACAATGTGGAAAAAATGTCTTGAAAATCCTAACTAATTTTCTCCTTTTTCACATTGACTCCTGAACATGCTTCAACTACTTCGTGCACACATTTATCCTTAGAAAAAAAATTGTGTGACTCGTTCCGACATGATTCCCAAGAATTAACCAAAATTCATGTCCAACACTTGGGAATGTTTGTTTCTGATGAGAGATTATTCCCCCAAAACATTCAATGAAGTCTGTAGTTTCCACAGTCCATGTTTGTAGTCAGGATGCATGTCTATCCCACCATATCATGGCTTGTCCCATAAAAGACTACGCCAAGATCTGCAGTCAACCATTCTCTCCCACTTTCTTAGATACCTCATCAACATGCACCAAAATATATTTGTTTTCCTTGAATCGTAATGGTGTGGTTGAGGTTGGATTCACATAATTGGGTATTAGAGTCAGATTCTATTTTATTTTTTTCTCATATACAGTATGAACTATACAAACTAAGAAGTATGAATGAAATTTATCTCGAGGGATGGCTTCAATCAACCAGCATTATCTAGCTCTTCATTTGTAGTTTTCTATTTGTCATTTGTACATTTTAGTGTCCAATTTTTTTCATATTGAAAAGGGTGAGCCATGCAACAATTATCATTGTGACTTATCCTCAACATTGTCTTGATATCCTTGTATGACTTGGTATAATTTTAAGGCCTCTTTCTCTTCTTCCCAAGATTTTTTCCATGGATTTTCTTCCTTAGGGTCCAATGATATGATGATTTTCTTTCCATTCCCTTTTAGTTTGATTTGGTCTCTTTCTAGGGAATGGTTTCTTTCATTTTTTTTCCACATGGATAACCAACCAATGTTGAGTAGGAAGGGATACCTTTGAACATATTGATTACTTCGAAGTCCACCAATTGTCAGTATCCCCATAATGGTAGTCTCTACAATCTTCAATATGTCGATGGGTTTTAAAAACCATTGGTCTGCAAGTTTCAGGAAATTCTTGGATCTTATTAGTTCATGTCTACCCATTTTGATCCAAGTTTATATAATGAGAATGTTGACTTGTGAACCAAAATCAACCACTTCTTGGGGAATGATGAATCCTTCAAATTCAAGGTCAACTTGGGGGTCGTAATCCTCTTGGACCTTCTCTTGGGTGATTTGTCTCATATTTTTTCATGTCATCTATTCTTCTTTACATTCCTTTAAAATATTTAATATTTCCAATGACTGACCAACTTATTGTTCCTCTTTTAATAAATCAAGGAATTTATCTAGGATTGCATTCTTGTTTTCTCCACGATGTTGTGTTTGTTGATACATTTTTCTCTCTTCTTCCTTGTTTTCTTGGTCAAATAATCTGAGTGCCTCTTTCATGACATATCATTCTTTTTGTAGGTTTGAATACCATTAATCTTTCTTGACGGGTTGGATTTGTGGTATTCTGGGGCATTGAGTTCTCAATCATCGTTGAATCTCATGATAATGTTTATATTTTTAGTATTAAGCACTCCATGCTTGGGTACCATTTGTAGAGGGTTTATTGTTCTTTTGTTTCTTAATTTTTTCTAGTGTGATTGACAATCCTCCAAGGAATGATCACCAACTCTACATAGATTACAAATATTTATGTTGATTTTATCTTTGACTGGGAAGTCGGGACTCATGTGGTCTTCCTTTAGGTAGATAAAGCAATAGGATCTATTGAATCTTACTCAATTGTGTCCTCCTTGACCATATTGACCATGGTATCTACCTCTATATCTACCTCTTCCTTGATATCCACCACCTCAGACTTAATAGCCACTTCCTCTTCCTTGGTATCTTCCTCCTCTTTCACCTTGATCCTAGCTCTTCTTTTTTTACTGTGCATAATAGACATTATGATAGTTTGACTTAGTTTGGCCATTGAGATGGAATTCTTTGTTTTTTTGGGTGGTTAATTCCTCATAGATGGCACACCATTTAGGTTTTCCATTTTTCAAATTATTTGGGTAGTCCTTAATGGTGTGATTTATAATGACCTGACATATTTCATAGTAGAATTCAGTATAGACCCGACAAGCATCAAATTCTCTCTCGTTTGGTTTGAGATATTTACAATAATATTTGGTGCGTCCCTCATTCATGCGTATTATACACCAAATATAACTTTGACAAACGATGAGGTCTCAAAGTGACTTACGCAATATTTTTAGTTTCTCTTTGAATTTTCTATCTATAGTCGGTATGGTCTAGTCTTTGTCGGATTCTATATGTTGTGATTTCTTCATGGCATCCTCACAAGTTTGCATTTCATCCATTTGTAAGGGTGCACGAATGTTTTCAAGGAGTCCTACCGCAAACTATTGTACTAGCAACTCGTTTTCAATTGTGTGAGGGATCTAACTAAGTAAATCTTTGAATCTCTTGTTGTATTCCTTGAGAGAATCACTTGGAATTTGTTTGATTTCTTTGAGTTTATGGGTGACTAAATGTTTGACATCTTGTGTTTTGAAAAAGGACAATAAGTTGACCTGAATTTTTTCTTTGGTTCTTGTTTGATATTTTTTTAATTTCATGAACCATGTCAGGGATGNGTTAATTCCTCATAGATGGCACACCATTTAGGTTTTCCATTTTTCAAATTATTTGGGTAGTCCTTAATGGTGTGATTTATAATGACCTGACATATTTCATAGTAGAATTCAGTATAGACCCGACAAGCATCAAATTCTCTCTCGTTTGGTTTGAGATATTTACAATAATATTTGGTGCGTCCCTCATTCATGCGTATTATACACCAAATATAACTTTGACAAACGATGAGGTCTCAAAGTGACTTACGCAATATTTTTAGTTTCTCTTTGAATTTTCTATCTATAGTCGGTATGGTCTAGTCTTTGTCGGATTCTATATGTTGTGATTTCTTCATGGCATCCTCACAAGTTTGCATTTCATCCATTTGTAAGGGTGCACGAATGTTTTCAAGGAGTCCTACCGCAAACTATTGTACTAGCAACTCGTTTTCAATTGTGTGAGGGATCTAACTAAGTAAATCTTTGAATCTCTTGTTGTATTCCTTGAGAGAATCACTTGGAATTTGTTTGATTTCTTTGAGTTTATGGGTGACTAAATGTTTGACATCTTGTGTTTTGAAAAAGGACAATAAGTTGACCTGAATTTTTTCTTTGGTTCTTGTTTGATATTTTTTTAATTTCATGAACCATGTCAGGGATGTTTTTCTAAGATCTCCTATAAACTATTCCTTCTACTTTGTTTCATATGCAATTTCCATATCATCCCAATACTTCTCATATATAAACCAACGTCACTTGGGATATTCATATCCCTCATAATGAGGTAAGTGAGGATGCATACTATAGAGGAGGGTTTCGACTTTGACTGATGTTGACTTGGTGGGCTCGACTACATTCCTAACACAACTGGATGTGTTGACTAGTTTAAGTGTTCGATTAGTTTTCTTGGTTGTATGTTGTCTTTATTAACTTGTTTGTTTCAACTGATGGGACTATTTCATCTATTTGACACTCCTGGTCTTTATACTTAGTAAATTTTATTTCATGTAGCCATGTCTCTTCATCGCAATAGTTGGTCATGTCTATTTGTTCTCCTTCTTATTGTAAATTTGGAAAGGGAGGAATAGCCATGAGATCATTAATATGGAGACGTATATTATCATCATCTTCCACACTTACCCAATTTCCTTTATATGGGGGAAGTTGAATCCAAAGTATATTGATCAACTGGCATTGGTCATCTAGTCGATGCCACACCAAAGAAAGGCCAATATCTACTCGTAAACATTGTAGGAGGAATTATCTTACTCTAATACTTATTAGAGTTAGATTGGGAGACCTACGTAGTGTGAGTCCCAACACATCTAATTCCATAGTTTACACATCATCTATCAATTGAAGGGTGCAAAATCCAACCTCTACCAACTTCAATTCTTCGTTCAACTTAGGAACAATCAGGGCTACTCTTGTCACATCGAGTTAGTTTTTTCCATACTTAGATCAACCCAACACTCCAACGACTTGTTGATCTTAAGGAATCTCTCTATGAGACTAATGAGGATAAAAAACATCATGCATCTCTGCTCTTTTATTTTATCTTTTGTCCCTTTCAATATTTTTCAAGTCGACCATTGGTTTGTGGAATTTCATTTTTGTTTTGGTTATTTTCTTTCTTTCTTCATCCAATGTATATTCTCTTTGTTTCATGCTCAAAGTCCTCCCTTTTCTTGGAATTTTTGTAGTTCTTATTCGGTGTAGGTCGACTATGGTTTCTTCACTTATTTTTAGGAATCTCATGAATAGTTACCCCCACCCCCCCCCACCATCACTTACTCAGTTCTTACTCAATGTCAATGATGGAAACACAATCAATCATGCTCATTTTTGTAGGAAATAATCTCATGCTTCTTATTTGTTCTTACAATTGGCATTCAATAATTTCTCCCAATCCTATTCTCATGTTTTATAATCGGTGTTGATAAGAATTCTTAAAGGAGTTATGTACTCAACAATGTAGCCAACTCCTTTGTCAATTTATAATTTATACAACAAGTCTAGTACTTTGTAGAGAGAGTTGTTGTGCAAATTGTCATAAAAAATTCATATAGCATCGTCAATTGATGTGCATTCTTCATTTTATTCTTCCTCGTAGAATTTGTTAGCAATCTTCTCTTTCTTCTCATATAATTTTTTTTGTCTATGATTGATCAGTTTGGGCATCAATCACTTGTCCTTCATGAAGTTATTCATGCAACAGGCTCAATGTACTTCTTGATATCTTCAGGTATTTCTTCGAGAAAGTTTTCATGAGTTTCTGTAAAGAACTGAGCCCTAGCCTGTGCGAGGATTAACCGGTTTCTTTTGGAATAACTCTTCAAGTATTTTTTATAGTTTCCTTTTCCACCACTCACATATCTCCTCTAAAATCAACATCTATGTATGCATGAAACTATCATACAATGAAGTCTCGATTCATGTGCTACCAACAATAGAACCAATGTTGTAATATAAGGGATTACACAGGACCATTACCAAAAGATGCATACACATATTATATAGAAAGTAAGATATAGTAATATACACACTTGAATTAATAGAAGCATAAAGAGGAGAATATTAGTGGTAGAACGAGCAATATGTATATTTTTATTATATAGATAAAAAAACCACTATCCTCTCTCATTACATTCATGATTACATCTATTTATACTATGCTTCTATTGATAGGAAGATACAATTGATCTAACTACCCTGGTTGGTCAACCCAACCCAACGGTTGATCAACTCGACTTTCCTAATTGTCTTCCTTTCAAAGTCAACTGACAAATTCCCTTGGTCGAATGAATTACCTAGATCTGACGAAACTGAAATATGACGATGGAAACTCCTGCAATCTACACTTGATGTTGAAGGTCTTTTGAGTTCCAATAAAAGGTTTGGTAAAAAATTACAAAATAACTTGGTAAAAACTCACGTTTTTACCTATATATAATATTTTTACCCACTCTTGTATAGTTTGAAATGATTTTTACTCATTATTATGAGTTATTTTTCCAGATTTAATAACTAACATGGTTTTTTTAGATTGTGCTTGTGTTTTTTTAGATGTGACAAAGTTATAAGATCACTTAAGTGGTGTTTTTCATCACATTGTTCCACATTGATCTGGTTCGACAAGTAATGGACTCAAAATTGTCATATAGGTTAGGTTTTCCACCTTGCATTATGCATTATGATTTTCTTTCTCCAATTTTCCCTATGGTCAACCCCACCAAGTTGCGACATGAATCCTTCTTGATATTTAAAGTGTCTTAATTTGTGTGGTAAATCCTACCGATCATGGGTTCCCTAGTTAGAGCCTTAATTTCCACTTTGGTTCCCATGTTAAAGTTATTCATAGGCTCGGGAGCCCTCTTATCCTCACCATGAATTTACATCGAAGTTGCATGAATTCATCTCAACCTATTTTTGGCCATGTCCCACGAGGCTCCCATATTTATGTTCTACATTGTATTATTTCATTTCATACCACTACTTATTCTTTTGATCCTAATTCCGACTTCAATTCACCATCAGTTATTTACTATGTATGGATTCTCTTCAATCGCTTGCCTTTGCATCTTGGAACCCTATCTTTGGAGAAAACATCCTAATGAAATTCCATAGCATGCACGTCATTCATGCATCTTGTATAGGTATGTTCCATGTGCTTGGAACTAGTTTTATTTTCATGTGGCACTCATTTCCTCCATTGTAGTTTAGCATTGTTTTTTTCGTTTTCAAGATTTATAACATGAAAAATACACAAAAATCAAATATTATAAAAAAGGAGAGGAGGGAAAGAACAAATATCTTCACTTTTGGTGGATCAAATCATGAGTTATGTCACCCTTGAAAAAAGCACCAAGTTGTGAGTCACTGCTCAACGAGTTGGATTTTAGTATTACCTTAGGAAGTCAAACCTTGATTTTTGAGTTGTTTACTACTCCAGCTAGTTACTCTTCTATTCATTATGGATATTATGTTGATTTCCTTCTCTGTCAAAGACTTATACCATTGTTCCACTTTGCATCAGATGTTTCCCAAGTCACCAATGTGTCATGCTTATGTTCAAGGGTTGTTATTAGCCTCTGTCAACCATCCCTCAAGTTTCTTGACTATCCATGTCAACCTTCCCAGTTATCAATTTCTTCTTAGTTTCATTAGTATTTTTTTTATCTAATCATGCTAGTGTGGAAGGTCCCCATTGACTTCTTGTTGGTGAGTCATCACTTATTGAATATGCCACATTTCTTTAAGATATTGAACTAGAGTCAATATCACCCTAGGCCTATTTTCATCATTGGTAGGTTACCTTGTGCTCAACAGATGACATCCCATCATTGGTAATTGATTGAGTAGTTTCCCATGTGTTAGACATCATGACCATTATTCACATATTGGGATACATTTTGTACCTTGGTTTCCATTTTGATCATTGATGGAAGTTCTCACCTTTGTCAATATATTTCATTATCATTCATTGATCATAGGGTCTCTTCCATGTGTTATTCCATCTGGTGCAAGTGAGAGACATACTCGGTGGTGTGTTCTTCCATATTTCATTAGAGACCTTTCAATCATTTCCCTTATGTTTTTTCATGTCGGATGATGGGGGATATCTTAGTTCCCTCCTTCCAATGGATATATTCTCATCAAATCCAACTCATTTTCTTTGGGATCAAAATCTAGAGATTTCATAGTACCTTGGGGATTGTAGTCATCAATGGTTGGATCCCTTAATGTTGACAGTAGGAATACATTAATGCCTCTCTATCAATAAATTATGCAAGTGTTCAACAACAACAATTTTTTTCACACTTTCTAGAATGTGCTAGGCACCTTGACACCCAATGCCCATTATCAATATTGGTGGGTTGTCTCACATTTATTAACGGTATACATCAATGACCAGTAATCAAATGGTTTCTCACATGTTTGACATCAACTCATTTATTCACATGGTGCAAATTCATACCTTTGATGAGTTTGTATTGAATACCTTGGGCCATAGTAGCATCTCCTCTTTATGTTGTTTCCTAAGTTACACAAGATAACACCACTCATCCATATGACATTGGTACTCTTGGAGGATCAATTTGTTCATCTCATTTTTTTAGTTATCCTCTCAATGTATACTGAGACATAGATCCAGTTTGTATTTGTTTATGGCTATGATCTAGTTTGACATGGATCCACCATGTATCTTTTTATGGCCATGATCTATGCTTTTTATATATAATTCATGGATACATAGTGCACTTCATTTATAAGCCATTATTTTCCACACCTGAGCATGGGTATTCCCACCTCATGAAGAGATTCATATAATTCCTTGGTTTTTATTGCAGGTACTTTCTTAATCCAAAGTCTATTGAACGCTACATGGCCCCACTTCGTAGCTTCCTCTATGGTATTATAATATTTTTTTTCCATCATCTCCCCTTCTAACCTCATTCATTAGGGGGCATATTTTATAACATATTTTTCCACCCTCATGACTTAGATTCCTTTATTTGGCCATTGTCCCCTTCATATTGACCCCTTGCAGCTTGGGCCCACTCTAAACTCTACCCAAAAAAAATTATTATCAATCCACACACTCTTTTTCCTCATATTATGAGTGTGTACAAACCATTTTCCTTTAGAAAAGGTGCATGTACCTTAAAAAATGGCTAAAAAGTATAAATTTTGGGGAAAATACGTGCTCCTAAGCAGGGTTTATGGAAAAACTGTAACTACTTAAAACTCGTGGAAAATGATCTCAACCATATTGAATTGGTACAAAAAGAGGCCTAATGGAAGGAAAATCTAGCATAGAAAGAGAGATAAATCCTATGACAGAGTTATCATCTTGCCCAAAGTAGTCAAATTCAATCATATTCCTATGGTTTTTATGACCATCATCTCCCAATAAACCCCTATTTCCTGATTTTTATCTCCCTTTCTTCTTATAAGGCCTAAAACCTCCTAGTTTTCCTCACACTCACACAGAGAAGAGAACTGGATTTTAAGCAATCTTGAGTGGCCTTGGGAACAGAGGAATCTAGACAACAGTGGCCAATAGTTCCAACAGTGAGGTTGGTTATATGTTTTATGTATCACTATTTACTTTAATAAAATGAATATCTCTCTTATTTCTCTCCTTCAAATTCTGTGTCAATTTCATTAATTTGTTCTCCTTTCAATATTATGATGTGGTTCTAACTCACTTGATAGTAGTTATTTCATATTTATCATTGTTTCTGCCAACAATTTTGAGGAAGGTGTTTTATTCTCTATGTACAAGTCTCCAAAGTTGAATAGGAGTGAATATGATTGAAGTGAGGCCAACTTACAAGACTCACCTCCAATCGGCCATCAGAACCAGGTGAGTTTCCTTGTAACTAACTACTAGCTACTTAGAAATCATTGTAGGATACTTTAGAGAAAGAATTATATTATTATTTGAATTCTTTGTTAATGGTTTACCCTAGCCATAGGATGGATTTTATGCACAAAAATACTATGGATCTATGCATAACAATGTCATGTTTTCCCATCAAATTCTAAGAAACCCAAGTATTCAAAATCATAGGGGACTCTTTAAGGACTTACCTTGAGACTGATCTCAAGCTAATCAAGAAGGAAAACATCTTAGTGCTAATAATTTACATTGAAATGGACATTTCCTAGGGTGTTCCTAATGTTATCATGATAGAAGCTAGGGAGAAACATTTCATGTGGGCTCTAGATTAAAATAATGTACCCTCCCAGTGCACCCACTTTTGTTCCCATGTCATTTGAAAATTTTGTTCATG
>ML780499.1:1216406-1245709 GCA_009831015.1 Picea engelmannii | reverse complement strand
ATCTCACTCATCCTAAACAAGAATCAAAATGAGAGGTTCTATTAGGAAGACAACTCACTATAGTCTTTTAGTGGATGTCCTTAAATATAAGAGGTTTAAGGATGGCCTCCAAACATTGGTCCCTGAAAAGGGATTGTTTTCAAGCACAACCCTACTATACTTCTATTATAATAGATGGTGTGATCAACACATGAAGTAAAAAATCATCTGAAAAAGTGTCTCTCAAACTGGACATTCCCGGCTAAGAGTTCTATAGTGAACTCTAGTGGATTAGGACTTCAATGACCATCCTTTATGGTATTATTTACTTTAGTAAGTTCACAAAAAAATATTGCAGCTAACCCTTTGTCCCCCACCCTAAATTGCAATATGTATTTTCTCAATGTTTATGGTCCCACACATAGTAGGAAATATTTTCAGTATGACCTTGTATATTCTAGTATCTTGACATTATCCCTCGTTATTATGGTATTTGATCCACACTCCACTTTCCATATTTCCAAATCATGGGGGGCACAATCCCACTCTAATCCCTTATTGTATTACTTCCTAAATATCATGGACTAGCACTTTATGGTAAATGTTGATCCTACCTAGGTGGAACCCACTTGGTCTAGCAAGTGAGTTGGCCCCCAAGGCATATCCAAGAATCTCAATTGTTTCATTTTCAAAGAACTCCTTTTTATAAATATTAGTGCCTATAAATCCTCGATCATTAAAGAATCCCGGTCTAACCATCTACCCATCAAATTTGAGGTCACATTGAGTAATCACAACCCTCCTCCTCCTTTCAAATTTAACCTGCATTAGTTGACTTACAAAGAATGAAAATCCCTAATCCATGACAATTGGAGGGAACATCTTGGTGTTGGTGAGGAGCATGCAATGATCACCCTTAAGAGAAATCTCATCCACTAAAATACTATCACAAAGGAGTGTTCCAAAGTCATGTTTCAGTAAGATGATCACGTCCTTCACACTCTAGATGAGGAAATAGAAAAGCTCTAATGTACTATTGCAGTAGAGGATTTTAAATAGGACACTTTGATGGAAATTGACTCCATGAAAAAAGAAAAGGTAATTTTCCTTGTGTGGCAAGAGGAAAAGTGACGTATGAATATTTGGGTCACTTGGCTTGTAGAAGGGGGTGACAATACAAAAAAAAAAAAAATCAACAAGAAATGGTTCCAAAATCCATTAACATAATATGGAAGGTCAAAGACAACATAGAGGCAGATTGTGTGGAATTTAACTCTTTTTCTAAGGCTATAGTTCACCATTACAAATAAGTGCATGTTGAACCCCAAAGAGAAAAAAATAGAGACATTATGGCCTCTACGTCCTTCTTTAATGGATGGATAGACGAGGCTCAAAATGTTGCACTCATGAGACATGTATCCTTGGATGAACTACTCAAAGTTTTGAATTCTTTCAAGGAGGGAAATCCCCAGGACAAGATGGTTGAATTGTTGATTTTTTCATAGTTTTCTGGTATTTGTTAGGTCCAAACCTCTTGTATGTGGTGGGGGAATATAATTCCTTAGGTACGATCCACCCCTCTTCAATACAACTTTCATCATAAACATTTTTAAGGATGAAAACCCCCTTGGTTTTGAGCATTTCAAGCCAATGTATTCATATTTATGTATGTAAATTTATTTAAAATATCATTTCGATTCACCTCAAGCCAATCTACTCCAAGCACATCTCCCCAAAAAAGTTCAATTTTTTGGAAAATCATAATATCCATGAATCTATTGGTGTAGCCCAACAGGATTTACACACCATTAAAACCAAGTATCAAGTAACCTTCATTCTTAATATCAACCTCACTAAGGAATTTGATGAATTAAATTGGATTTTCCTCAAGTTGATCCTTATCCAAGTGGACTCCTTCAACCCTTTCATAAATTGGGTACAATATCACTACCATTATATTTTCTTTGCCATATTGATCAATAAATTGGCTTCACCATTTTCTCTTCCCTCTAAAGGTCTTTTCCAGGGTCTTTTAAAGGGTTTCCCCCTCATATTATATTCTTTCTCATTAAATAGGCCCTCAACAAATATACCAAAATGAATGTCAAATGAGCACCCTAAAAGGAGTGAATATTTCAAACGCCCTCCATATCTCCCACATCATTTTTGTTGATTAGAGCCTTGCTTTTGAGAATGCCAAATATTTAGAGGGAAAATGTATAGACATGATATTTAATTTGTTTTCCTCCTCTATGGGGATATATATATAAATCTTAGAAAATTTTCCATCTATTTTTTCCATGTCCCTTTATCCAATCCATTTAGGTTATAGACCGTAAATTTCATCCTTTTGCCCTTAGATATTTTGAAGTGTGCATAAAATATATTGGTTTCGTGTTGAAAGAAAATGATTACCATTTCTAGGATTGGTAATGGATTTAAAATATATATATATATATATAATATTTGGTCTACATTGTAATATATGGATCTCAATTGCAAGCAGACTAGTTCTCATCAAGATAATGCAAGAAGACAATCCATGTCTTTTGGTTTTCCTAGCTTACATCCCAAAATAAGCATCAAGAAGATAAGAAAACTATGCCTTCATTTCGTGGAGTCTATTAATCAGGATAACAATGGCATTCCCATCATCAAGTGGGAAATTATGTCATGGCGTAAGTTTGTTAGAGGTTAGAGGTTAGGGAATGAAGGAATTGGAACTATTCTAAAAAAAATTAACAAAATGGTGAAAAACAAAGAAAAATTAAAATCAAATGAAAAAAAATCATTTCTCCATAAAACAATAATTTAAAAAAAATATATGTTATTTTTAAAAGAAGAACAAAAAATTCCTTTAAACTTTAAAAAATAGAAAAAATAACTAAAAAACAAAATTCAATAAAATATTAAAAACAAAATATCTAAAATAAAAAATTATTTGACAAAAATACTAATATTACCTAAGCTAAAAAAAGATTTAATTTTTTTTTGAAAATAAAATTGAAACAATAAATTTCATTTATAAATCAAAATAAAAATCAAATATTTTTATTATATGTAACTATATAATTTATATAGTTACATATGCACTCACGGGACCTGGGCCAGACCTGCGGGGGGCTGGCGCGATTCCCCAGCGGGCTTGAACTAGGTCATGTGGGCATGTTATAATATAACATATGTTGTCGTGAATTGTGCCAGCCCCCCGTGGGCTTGGCCCAAGTCCCATGGGCACCCTTTCCATATATATATATATATATATATATATATCTTGAGTGGGTCTAATGGTTAAGAACATGTGTTTCCTCTTAAGAGGTCACAAGTTCAAATCCAGAGGGGGGTAGGGTATGTATACCTCCATAGACTTTACCAGTCAAATCGTTGGGTGGAGGGGGGTCCCTTGTCCCACAAACAAGGGGGTCTCATACACCAATTTGGTGTGGTTTGGTTGTGACCTTATAAATAGATTATTATTATTATTATTATAAAAAATTTAATTTTGTTTTAGATGTTTATGAATTTGTTTTTGTTTAAATTTTATTTTTTAAGTTTTTTTTATATAAATTTTAACTTTTTGTTGTAATTCGAAGGTTTTTTAACTTATTTTTGTTAATGTTTTTTTAAATTTTGTATTAAAATTTTTATTTTAGGTTTTTTAATTTTTGTATATATGTTTTTAATTTTTGGGCGTTTTTTCACCTTTTTAAAGTTGTTTTGTGCTACAATTTTTTTTTTACCTTTTTCTTAATTTTTTCTCATTTTCTATATATATTTTTAATTTTATGGTTTTCTTTGTTTTTTTTTAATATAAAATTGTATTTAAAATGTTTTTTGTTTTTGTTTTTGTTTTTTTTAATTCTTTTTGTTTTCTTATTGTTTTTAGTTTTTAATTGATCCAAAAAAATTGAATTGTATTTTTGTTGCTAAATATTTAAAAATAGTGTTATTTAACTACAATTATTTTCTATGTATTGAAGTAAAGGTAAAAAACTGTGTTGAAAATTATATTTTCCACTATATTTTTTTTTAAATAAAAAAGAGGGTAGTACCTTCTATATTAGATAAGCACAGAACTTAGACAAAAATACAGAGTCATGGCTAAAAACCACCAAAAATGCTGCCGATAACCGGAAACCAGCATAATTGAGGGGCTGATAGCAGTTTTAGCAATAATACATATAGTTGAGAAGCCCCTGTCCTGCCCGAAGGAAACCAGGACAGGTGCTAATGGTCCAAGAGTACATAAAACAAAAAAGCAGTAAACAAAAGCCAGGAAATAGTAAAACCTAATCACCCGTTGCACCGTCACCTTCACCCGCCTGCCAAGTGTACCTCGCTGGAATAGAAAACTCCTGCGCGCACAGGGGACACTTATGCTGAGCTGGAGCTCCGGAGAACGCGCCGAGGAGAATGTCTAAATGCTGGCTAATGAGGATCGTCCTGAGTTCCATGTCCGCCAGGTGGCTACGTAGCTCGAAGACCAAGGCCAGGTGTTTGTCGCTAAGAAGAAAACCATGCATTCCGCCACCCGATCCGCTGCGGGGAGCAGTCCCCGAATCCATTTCCTCATCCAAGTCAGCTGCTACCTTCCTCTGCTCCGCGCTAACTTCATTGTCCATAGTCTTCTCAGCATGAAACGATGGCAAGTCGCCCGGCCAGGGAGTTTCTTCAATGATACAGCCTGGGACGTCGTCTTCTCTAATCAAAGAACGAACGAAGCCCTCCATGGCTCGGGGCACCTCAATGCATGGCAAGTCTCCAATGGACGGGTCCTCCTCCACTATGCAAGTGGGCAGCGTGACCTCAGGCTCGGCATCCCTCACATTGCCCAAGTTAGAAATCAGACCTTCCCTGCTGCAGCCAACCTTCTGCTCAACAATGATGTCGAGCAGCATTCGCCTCTCTTCTCGTGCTTTTTTACGAAGAATTGAGGACGCCAAAGAAAGAGCGCATTCCAGTTGCTTCTTCCTGTGATGCTGTGCCCTGTGAGTGTCCCAGGCCGAGCCCCGACGAGACCTGGAACGCTCTCGAACCATTGAACAACAGCAAGTGCAAATCCTGAACAAGTCGTCTCAGACGGGTTTTCCCCGAGAACAAAGAGCCCTGGAAGGCCTCACCAAAGTGCATAGAAGAAATGGTAAATGGTTGAGCGAATGACATAGCAAACTCGCTCTATCCTGGCTCATAATAAAACTCATAACTAGGCTCCATTGAAATCTATCCTTCCAAATCCATGACCGGTCTGAACTCGCGGGAGGAGTAAATGGTCACGCGAGGGAGCCTCGCCTTCGTATGATCCCTGCAATGGCCGGCCCCCATTGTTAATGCTAATGCGTGGGTGGCTACCATCCGCAATTAAACCAACACTTAAATCAGCTCTTAGTGCGTGTCCATGTGTCACTGACTCGATGTGTCGTGTCACCCCATCCGGGGCTATTTTCCACTATATTTAAAAAGTATGGAACCATAACTTAATTAAGGACACATAATTATATGAAAAATATTAATTTAAAAATAAATAAATGGTGTACAACATTTTTAACATTGGATAAAGCATGAAAATATGATTAAAAACACCATTGAATAAAAAAATAGAAAAGTTTAAAAATAGATGAAAAATAATTGAACAATTTGAAAATAAATGAAAAAACAAGCATTTAAAAAACAATGGAAATTGTATGTATCAGAAAATTTAAAATATCAAAGAACCACCTGAAAAGGGAGGGGGGGTGCTACCGGTAGCACCATTTTTAAAAACGGGGTAAAAAACTTGACACCCCAAAAAACGAGAACTCTATAGGGTTCTCATTAAGTTGGAAACTATGTTATTTCTGACAACATATCTAATGATGATGTTCTAGACTCTCCAAAAATATGTTCCCATATATGCCTTCCATCCAAGCTTAGCTCAACTCTCTCATATGATATGGTTCATTTACACACTCAGGTGTGTCGTTTCGACACTTCAAATTAAGTGACAATGCTAATGCTTGAGGCATGAAAATGATTATGATGGGTTGATTTTGATAATGAATCATGATGCTTTGTAGTTATGTTTTCTTCCTTGTCTCACCTTGGTGGCCATTATCATTTTCTATTCAATGATGTCACACTTGGGAAAAGTTGTATTATTGGGGGGCCTTAATGGGGTAACATGTCCATATCCCTTATCATAAACAACAAATTCCATATGTTAGCTATCCATTGTCATTTATTTTGGGTTGGGTGTTACACCTCATAATCCCATGAGAAGAAGGGGCCAACAAGCCCAAGGTTGATGTAGCTTTATAAAAAATAACATAGAAAGAGAAAAAGGCCCAATTCAAAATGCAGGGGAAAGAAACAAACAAGGAAAAAAAAGTATAACAAAAAAAAAGCATGATAACAAAAAAAAAAATCATGAGCTCCACCCCCTCATGAAGAGGCCATCACTCCAAGTCCTATGCAATGAATGAATATATTATAAAAGGAATTATTAAATCAAATGTAAAAATCCAAAATAGGTTAAAGTTATAAAGAAAAAGGAAAGCAAGGGTTTTGAAAGATGTGGTACCAAGGAAAGGGTATATAATTTCCTAAGTGATCCCTCTACAAAGGATCTCATGCAGATGAATATTATACAAGGCCTTGCATGTCAATGACATCCATCCTATGAAGTAAACCCCAATTCATCCATTATTATTGCACATACCCCTTGATAGGTTTCCCTAGGACATAACTATTGGTCTTGATACTCACACACCTAATAGGGGGTAATAATGACCCTCCCATACATAGACTTGGAAAATTGCATAATTACCTTCCACTGCCTCTTATTCACTTTGCTTATCCTAATATTGGTGGTAGTGTTAGTAGTCACCCCAGGGGGGGCCTAGAATTGATTAAGTCTTGCCTATGGATTCTTGGAGGCTATTGCGGAAGTCTCCCTTGTGTTGGATATCATTCCTTCACTAAAAAGAGAGAATTTGTTTCCTAGGTGACAGTGGTGACATCTTCCATGTTCCACTTGTCTTAGTGCATTGTGAAGGCTTTCCACTTGGTGAAATATTATGTGGTAACACTTTGGTGTTGTTTCCAGGGAGAATTGAGTCATTCTGCTTGAAAAATATGAAGTCTATACTTCAACCTTTTTTTGATGTGTATACATCAAAGCCTAACCTAGTTTTCTTATCTAGCGACTCCATGACAAGAGAAACCAAGGGTTGAAATTACTAACCAAAGAACTTTTCATAGGTACACTAATCCTTCTAAGGTTTATAAGAGAAGAAGAGTTCCTTCAATTCTCCTGCTATAAGAAATCTCTTTCCCATTCCTCTTGTAGCAACTCCATTGGCTTTGAAACAATGGGTTACCAATTCCTACAATGCATTATACATGTCTATAATTTGAGGTTTCCCTAACATGCTCTCGTAACATGCCTAACAATTTTGATAAATGGTTTCCCAAGTTTTATGGGAACAACGTCATTACTGTTGAATAACACATATCCTCCTTATATGGTGTTTTTGAACATCATCATGTCCCTAATGAAGTTGAATATGTAGTTATGAATCTTTTATCTATATCCTTGTAAGGAGAGGAAAAATCATGTTATAACAATCTACTTGAGAAGATCATTAAATCTTGGCAAGAGTTCCATTAAGATTTTATGAAGAGATGGACCATAATAAAATATGGTATATTTTTGTTAACTCAATTCAATGAGATCAAGAAGAAATAAAATGAATCCATGAAACAGTTTGACCAAATATTTGATGCTCTTGTGAAACAAATCCCTAATGACCTTAGGCCAAGGGATGATTCCATTCTTTTACAATATACTAATGCTTTTTATGGGAAATTTGGTTTTATGCTTAGAGACAAATTCCCTGAGAACCTTGAAAAAGAAAAAGAATGGCCCTCCAATATTGAGGAGAACATGTTAGCATCCAAGGTAGAACCTTTTCATGCACCAAGGGAAAAGGATGAAGCCAAACTAAGTATTGTGAAAAATGTTAACCCTATTTTAGATACAATAATATCTCTTGAGAAAAAGTTTGATCAAATCACCACTGAAATTTTGAATTCCTAAGCTAATATCATGGATAGATTGACCATATTGGAAAATGAAAGGAGTCAAAATCAGAGCCCCCCTCCTACATCTCAATTCAACAACAATAGGCAACCTAGGAAAAACCAAGGATGGAATAGGAATAGACCTCCTCTCAAGCCAAGAGTCCCTAATACTCTTGCACCTTCTGATTTGGTCAATCAAGAAGACATTCCTCGATGCTTTCCTTGTAATGATTATCAAATAGAATGGGAGTTCCCTAGAAATCAATTTCATGAAGAAACTGAAGGTCTTAATAATGGTGATTGTATGTGGATCGTATGAACCTTGTTGAAGATATGGATCCTATATATGCTTTCCATGGACAAAATTACATTGTTACAAGAGAGAAATTAGAGAAAATAAGGAAGAAAATTAGGGATGATACTAGGATAAAAAAATTATATATGTTGAATTCCATGGAGGAAGAATCCAAAGAGAATCTTAGGAAAGAGAAATTCATACAATATTATAGAAGAAACAAAGCACATGTAGGTCCTCAATACAGTGATTCTCAACCTCCTCCTAAGTTGACTACCTATCCTTTTCCTTTGAGTACTAACCCTACTCCTTCATCAACATCTCATAAGAGTGATGATATATAATTAAATATTGATGTGACAATTTTTTTGTCCAATATCAATGTCCTTGTACCCCTCAATAAATTGATCAATATCCCTTTGCAAATGGATAAAGTGAGAAAGTTTCATATCCTAGAACCTGAAGACCCCCCTATTGTTTTAAAAATAGTCGACTACCATAGATATAATGGATGACACCCACCTTTCTTCATCACCTTGGTAGTGAATAAAATCCCACTTCATAATTGTATGTTAAAATTGTAACATCCCCCGGCTTAATTGAGGAACATTACTAAGTGGAATACACATAAAAATGAATTTTTTTCTTGCTAATTCATTTCATGTAGCTTACCAACTACAAATTATGCATTGATTTAACTATATTGTGATGCCCATAATTACATGCATCTACAACATTCTAAATGATCATGTATGCAGTTAATAAATCATATATAACAACACATAAAACCATTCTCATTCATAGAGTAAAATGCATAGCCATAAGACTCATAAGAAAACTTAGATAATAGTTAAACACTTATCTTTAAAAGAAATCCTTTGTAACCAATTTCTTAGGAAGGACGTTCCACCCAACCATATACTTTTTGTTCTAGATCTCAACAACAAATCACCCTTGAGTTGGGGCTATAAATCCAAAAAATAAGGGTGCCTCTCACAATTCCCTCACAGTTAAATACCTCAAAACCCAAAGGTATTCTCCTACAACTATCCTGAATTTCCTTTATCTCTCTTGTTCTTGACCTGCCCAACCCAAGGAATTACCCCTTCATTACTCCCATTCCACCAGGTGTCTCATTCATTTATCAAGGTCTCTCTGGCACAAGTTACTAGGAATCTCTCTGTTGGGAACTCAAAGGAAATCCCTGCCATGAAAACTACTAGGAAAACAACAAAAACACTTTTTGTTACAATGAATCTCACACAAGAGATCATTCTTCATACCTGACAACCTAATTCTTCATTTCCCAGCTCTAAAATGCTCCCGAAATGCTTCAACATCCTCCAAAATTTTCCCATCCTTCTTGGTATATATTTGGTGCTCCTTTTTCCTACTCTCTTCTTGTTGTTCAACCCGAGACTAAATGTGTAAAACTGTTTAATCTCCCCATACGAATTTTATCTATTTTCCCAAGACATTTGACTTCTCACTCTGCCCAATATTGATTGTACTGCATCCCCATGATTCCAATAACTATGGAAGTGACTTCTACACCCACCCCTTGACAAGTATTCAATGATTGGGCTCTCATACACTCAAACAAAAATTACAATTTATCCCCAATTGATAATAAAATGAAGAAATATGGGTTTGGTTTAATACCCATAAACCATTTCCCCCTTGGGACCCTCTTATAAACTCTCAGGAATCCCCTCTCTCTTGTGGATTAATCAGCCCCCATCTTTGTTCATATTCCTATCAGTTGGAATGACATTATTTTTATTAAAATCAAAAAATTCATTTCTCATATTACATCACTTGGCCATAGCCACATTCATTTCTACATTATGCATTATTAAATTGGGGATTATAGTGGGGATGTTAGAGTCCCCATCCTCTATAATTTTTCATCATCCTTGATGCACAACACTGTGCCAAAATACATATACAAACTTACATCATAATATTCAAAAAATAAAATTATGCAATATGTTTACTCTCCAACAGCAGTTCGAACCAAAATCTCTTGTTCTTATTAACCTACTGACCCAAGGAGTGTGCCGCCTTCATTTCCTTCAATCCATTGAGATGCATAATTCTTTTATTAGGGATATCAACATAGGTGACCAAGAATTCTAAGATATGGTTCCGGAACCTAGCTACCCAAAATGGACTCTTGGATTTTTAAATTCCATCTTCTTCAAAATTGACAAAACATTGTGAGTATTCCTCCCGCATTGTTTCTTCATGCTCCTATGTGCATATTCGATATTGTAATAGGTACATTGAACCTTTACCATCTCTATGGATGTTTTCCTGAGAACTTTGACTTTCTGATCCAAGATGCGTACTGGTTCCACCCAGAAATCCCCTTCGTTTTCCACTTGGATCACAGTACAATCAATTATGTGGTTAGGTTCACGCACATATTTATTTAATAATGATACATGAAAAACATTATGCACTCTCAAGGATGTAGGAAATGCTAGAATGTATGCAACTAGCCCTATATTTTCTAATATTTAAAATGGCCCACAATATCTTGCTGCTAGTTTTGGGAAACAACCCAATCTTATTGGACTTCTTCTCACTTTCACTTTCAGGAAAACATGTTCTCCCACTTTAAAATCTCTCAAAACTCTTTTCTTGTCTGCATAATTTTTGTACCTATCTTGGGAAGCCTTTAAATTCTTCCTAATCTTTGTCATCTTCTCTTCTATTTCATGCAACAAATATGGCACAATGATAGCTCTATCTATTGGGTTATCCCAACCCACTGGTGTGTTACATTTCTTTCCATACAATGCTTCAAATGGGATCATTTTTAATAAGGCTTGATACCAATTATTGTAAGAAAACTCTACTAAGCGTATGTAGTCTTACCACTTTGATGGTTGGTCCATCACATACATTCTAATCATGTCTTCAATTATTTTGGTGGTCCCCTTTGTTTTAAATTTGTTTCAAATCCTTTGAACAAACCTTTCCAAAAATTAGATGTGAACTTTGGATCTCTATAGGAAACAATTTCCTTAGGCACCCCATGTAGTCTAGCAACTTCCTTCATGTAAATATATGCAATGTTTGTTACCTTGTGTGTGGTCTTCATAGGAATAAAATGTGAGTCTTTTGTTCATTATCTGCCACGACCATGATGGAATCATGTTTCTTCACTATTCTAGGCAGCTTTGTAATGAAATCAATTGTAACCAATTCCCATTTACACTCAAGAATGGGCAATAGTTGTAGCATCCCCACTGGATGTCCATGCTCTATTTTCACCTTTTGGCATTCTAGGCATCTAGAAATATAATTAGCCACTTCCTTATTCATTCCTGGTCAAAAGTATTGGCTTCTTGTAGTTACAATTGTCTTCTGATATCATGGGTTCCCAATATATGGCACATTGTGCATTTCCTTCAACACTATATTTTTCATCTCTTCAGAATTTAGCACATATATTTTTCCTTTGTACATGAGAATTCCATCATTTTTCAACTCATAATAAATAAATTTCTATTGTAAATTGTCTTGTTGTAATTTCTCTTTTATTTTTAGATATTGTTGATATGAATTTCCAACCTCTAAAATTTTGTCTTTTAAATCTATGATGAACACTCTAATGGATGAAATATGTGTTTCATGAGATCTTCTACTAAGTGCATTAGCCAGTTGATTTTCCTTTCCTTTTATATGCTTAATTTCAAAGTCATATTCACTCAGAAATCATAGCCATATAGTTTGTATGAAATTTAATGTTGATTGT
This sequence comes from Picea engelmannii, assembly GCA_009831015.1. Lineage (NCBI taxonomy): Eukaryota > Viridiplantae > Streptophyta > Pinopsida > Pinales > Pinaceae > Picea > Picea engelmannii. Next base: position 1,233,611 of record ML780499.1, on the reverse strand, counting down.
CCAAAGAAATGCTTTAGACCACAATGGTCTATTCTTATCTCAATTCTTCAACCCATGAGGTAATGCCTCCAAATTTTTAATGCATGAATGATGGTTGCTAATTCCAATCCATGTGTAGCATAATTCCTTGCATGATCTTTTAACTTCCATGACTCATATCATACGATGTTGTCTTTATGACTAAGGATCCACCGAGCCCTTCCTTGAATGCATCAATGCACACTAAAAAATATTCATCTGGATATGAAATATTTAATATTGGTGCACTTATCAAAATATATTTCAACTACCGAAAACTTTCTTCACATTTGGGATTCCGTTCAAATTTCACTCCCTTCTTTTGCAAGGAAGTAATTGGGTTGGAAATACTTGAAAACCCTTTTATGAATCTTTGGCAATAATTAGCAAGACTAATAAATGATCTAACCTTGGTCACATTTCTTGGTGTTTGTCATCCTCTAATGGCCTCTTTTTTCTCTGGATCCACTATTGTCCCATCTACTGAAATAATATGCCCCAAGTAATGAATCTTATTTTGATAAAATATGCACTTACTTAGTTTGGCATACAATTTATGCTCTCTCAAAACTTGTAGCACCATTATAAAATGTTGCTCATGTTATTATTTTGTCTTTGAGTAAATGAGAATACCATCTAAGAAAACAATCACAAAGTTGTCTGAGTACTCCCTCAACACTCCATTCATTACACATGAAAATTGTTGGGGAATTTGATAGAAAAAATGGCACTATTGTAAATTCATAATGCTCACGTCTTGTCATAAATGTTGTCTTGTTGATGTCTTATTCTTTTATCCTCCCTTGATGATAACCTGATCTCAAGTAAATCTTGGAAAAGATCCTTGCACCTTTTAGTTGATCAAAAAGATCATCAATCCTTGGCAAAGCATATTTGTTTTTTTAAGGTGACCTTGTTCAGTTGTCTAAAATAAATACATAACCTTAATGTTCCATCCTTATTATTTACAAAATTAACTGTGGCTCCCCAAGGTGACACACATGGGTGTATATACCCCTTCTTCAAAATTTCTTCAAGTTGCATCTACAACTCTTTCAATTCTGGTGTGCCCATTCTGTAAGGTGTTTTGGACATTAGGGCATCTCCTAGCACCAAATCAATAGATAAATCAATGTCTCTCTTTGGTGGAAATATTGGAATTTTCCCAAAAACATCTTCAACATCCCTCAAGACTAGATGGTCTTCAATACTTGTCACTTTATCCATGGTTTCCTCTTCCATATGGGCTTCAAAAATTTGACATCCTTTCCTAAAACTATTTTTCAGTTGCACGGCTGAAATTTCTCTAACAACTACAACTCTTTGGATGCCTTGAATATTTCCTTATTGTCCATCCTCATCAAGACAAGTTATTGTCTTGTTGTAACAATCTAGGACAACATGGTGTTTTTCCAACCAATCCATGCTAATTATACATTCATATGAACTGAATGGTATGATGCTCACATCCACCTTTGTGTTGAGTCCATTCATGTCTACTGGAAAATATTTAACCAACTCATTGATATTTCTCTTATCCCCTATGGCTAATTGAACTAACCAATATTTCTTATGCTTACTCCTTTGCAAGTTAAATATTTCAATAATGTTAGAGTTTATGTAACTATGGCTAGCACCATAATCAATTAAAATTTCTATGGGTTGGTTATCAATCTTACCTTCCACTTCAATCATGGGATATCAATACTCTGCTTGCTTGTTGTCCAAGACTGCATAAATACTTGGCATTCTTCATCCCATATCTTCAAATGTTTCATCCTCCTGGATGTTGTGAACAATCCTCATTCTTTCTCCTTTATGACGGCAATCCCTATATAAGTGATTTCCCTCACATCCCAACATTTTATAGGTTGTTTTGTGGGAATTTTCTCAAATGAATCTACTTTCTTGTGCTCATTTTTGGTTGATTGTCCTTGTTGATTGTCCTTGGATTTTTTCTTGAAAAATGGTGGCGTAAAACCTTTTTTCCTTTTCTCTTTCTTACCCTTCATATTTTCATTCCAAGTATTTTGGAAGACTAGCCTCCATCTGCTCTGCTCATAAAGATGATTTTCTCTCCTTATGGTCTCTTAAAAAGTATAAGGGTTATCATATTATATATTTTCATTGTAGAAAGAGGGTAACCCACTAAAAAACCTTTGAATTTTGACCTTCTCATCATTTATGAAGCCCACATACTCCAACAACTCAAAGAACCTCTTCTCATATTCATCCATTGTCATGCTTCCCAATTTGAGTTCAAAGAAATCTTTCATATTCCTCTCATAGTAATTATCTGACAAATATTTCTCTTGGAAATATCCTTTGAACTCCCTCCACGATACAGTCCTCTCATCAAGGTGTTTTTCTTGCTTAAATTGGTCCCACCACATGGTTTCCTTTTCTTGCAAGTGATAGGTTGCAATTCATGTTTCTACCCTGGAGGGGTAATCATGTAGTTGGAAATATTTCATCATTTCCAACAACCAAGCCATAGTCTCTTCTCCCTTCCTTTACTCACCATTGAAAGTAGGTGACTCAAATTTCCTAAGTTCACCTCACAAGGTGTCTTTCTCAGGCCTTCTCCTCTGTCTCTTGACAAGGGACACACTTGGGTCACTCCCTGGAATGAACCTGCATGAGCTCTCCTAGTGTATTTCTCTAAGTAATGATGGGGCCTAATCATACACCTTTATTTTTCGGCATTCCCATGCTCGTCCCTTCTGCTATGAAACATGGATGTTGTCACTTGTCTAGCACTAGTTTCTTGCTTTGTGCCAAAGTCTTTATTGGCTTGCCTCTGCAACATATTCAAGATATGAAGTATCTCTTCCTAATCCGTTGTAATCTTCTCATTATCATCCCTATAGCTCTACACTTATCTCTGCGTCATTCTCATAGTCATAGGCTCTTGTCTTCCCCTTCTTCCATTAGAAAATGTCTCAGCATTTCCCATGTTGACATGTATCCCTCTGAATTTTTCACCATGATTGTAGGAACCCTAGGCATATTCCATGGTTGTAAATCTCATATAGGAACAAAAATTCCATCCTATACCTCTAAATTATGCACTAAATTTGCATGCAAACAATTTACTGTTAGACAAAATATATACACAGTTTTGGAAAAGAATGCATAATTGTTTTTGTTCTTTAATGCCACCAGTCATCTTGGTCTGATTTGATTGTAGCTTATACCACTCAAACCAATTCTCTGAGTTGATATATGGATTCTCCCATCTAATATATTTCCAATGACTTCTTTCTTTCTCAATTCTTAGCTCTAAGCAGAAATTTATAGCCATCTAAATATTGATAATTCATCCCTTTTGTATACTTTCATTAGACTGGTGAAATTAATCCTAGACACCAACTTATACTACTTATAGAAGTAAAAATGTTAGGAACTAGAGAAAAATTTGTATGAGACATAGTTAACAGTGATGACAGGGAATTCATAACAACTATCATATTGTCAATCTCATGCTCCAGTCAAAAACTCCAGCAATCTGGAATCGACAACTTTGTCCTTTTTCGCTCCTTTTTCTAGACTTATTTTTAGTCAAACTGGATATCACCCAAATTGTGCACTTCTGGAAAAAATTCCCTGCACCAAAGTTGTTTTTCTTGAGGAGTATACACAATTTTAAGTAAATATTTTTTTCTAATTTTTCCATCTGGGGACCCTTTTACCCCTCTGAAAATCCCAAAAATCCAAAAAAAGTGGCTCGGAATAGTGGATTTTGGCCTATTTCAACATCCCCATTCCAAACCCCTTATGATTTATTCAATTCCTTCCTAGGTCATTTCCGTGCCTTCTTTCTTTACTCTCTCCAAGAATTTCATCTTAATTTAGACCTATGTTAATGATCTGGACCCAAATATTTAAAAACCACTAATTTGCAATTTATGACAAATCCATGTAGAAATGGACAATGGCCCTCTATGGAAATTTTGTATATCTCCTCATTGTGGAAAAAAACACAGAAGTTTCATCTCAATTTGACTTAATTTTCTCCAGTTATGGCCAAAATAAGAAAATGGCTCTAGACTTTTTTTTACATTGTGGAACATTTTTTCCTACATGGCATCCTTGTTGTTGTGGTTGATGATGTGGCATAATGGGTCCACATGGCACCCTGAGGTGATGCCATGTCAAACCATTGGTCATCCTATCCTTGCCTTTTCAACCTTCATCACCTTATTTACCTTTATTTCATAAATTAAACTACATTTTGGGCCCCATTGTACCTAGATGTTCACCTGGCACTTCCTTTGACCACATATAGGATAGGGGTTCTATTCATTACTATTCTATTCTATCTGAGTTTATTGACCTAGGGTTCATGTATGTTCGGGTTTCCAACAAAGTCTCTAAAACTATCAGCCCTCCTAGTAAACAAGAAGGCTACACAGTGCACAGAGTGCACAATGCAGTCTCACCCGAGATAGCTTTAATGGGTGGCTGTAATACTCATGTGTTTACATCCTAGGATTGAGTGTGAGATATGATAATTGTATATTGAACCACTATTATAACATGTAAACCCAATATATTGTCAAATGAAAATAAGCAAGAAATATAACACTCATTCTTTCAGTATAACAATATTTACTTCAAATCAATAAAGACACACATGCATTTAATCCCATAACACAGTCGTTACCGTGCTTCACCCCCTCCTAGGCTATGTCAACAAAGATTTGGCTCTCAACTCTTTATTATAGTCGTTCTCTCACTGCAACACCATGTTCTTACAACTCTTCCTTGTTGGGTAAGATCTATATGAGGTGGACTAGATCACACCAAGCTCCTCAGCCTATGATCTAACCCTCAAGATCTTCCTTCCTTTGTCCTCTCTAGCTCAACAAATTACCAAAATAGATCATACAACAAAATATTACATATCAGTTCGCTACAAAAACTCTCTCTACAATAACGAATTACCTCTAGAAAAATCCAAACCCTTATGATACCTAAGTATCTATATTTATACATTTCTGGATGTTCAACCATTACAATACATTACCAAAGCCATAACCCTACTGTCATTAGGTATTCCATGCATGTGTGCATGTTGTTCTTCCTTCTAGCTGTCACTTTCCTTGTGCATGCTTTCTTTCCCAAAATCATCTTTCTTTCCATTTTGGCCTACTTCCAACAGGCCCCACACTGACATGTGGCTCATCCTGAGCCACCTAACCTTTGTGTTCTTCCTCGATCACCTTGGTGATCGCCTGGAACTTATCCTTGAGCTTTGTTGCTTGTGTCTGCACCAATGTGGTCTTCTCCTTGATTGTGTCTACTACCTTGACTACAACTTCGTCACTGATCAATCCTGCGCATTTTTCCTGGGTCTGTGTTATATGTGTTTTAGCTTCCTCTGCTTGTGTAATGATTTATGCTACTTTCTCTTAAAGTGGTTCCATTTGAGCCTAACGCTCATGTTTCTATGTTTGTGTAGTGGTGAGTTATGCCAGTAGTTTCTTCATATCCTACACCCCTTTGACACGCTCTGTGATGGGCATTTTCTTCTGCCTCTGTTTGAGGTCTTGGATAGTTGCGCTGATCCTTTCTTGTTCCTTGTCCCACTTTTGGATTTGTTGATCCTCCTCTAAATTTTTCCAAAGTTGTGTTGCTTTATCAAACGAGTAGGTTGTTGTGTTGATCTATTTCTCTATATCCTGCAGCTGCTCTGTTTCTTCTTGATTCCTTTGCTCCTTCACTGGTGGTGGAGTGGTGGGTGTGATCTTCTCACGGAGATTCTCGATCTCCTTCTAATATTGATTGATTACCTATGAAATCTGATAAATATTTTATGTTGTTGTGAGTTCATCCCTCTGCGCAGTGTTTGGAATCTTCTCATAAGTTCTTACCTCTCTTCGCTCCAATCCATTCCCATGCTCCTTATCCTCTTAGGTATCAAGCTTAGCCTGCTCGCATATTATTTCCAGAACATCTCACTTCTTCGTTGCTTTCTGTAATTTGGCTAAGTCTGTGCATGCACGAGACTGTACCTCATGGTTTACGCTACCTAAAAATTTTGTAGAGACCTGGATGGTATCCTTGGAAATACCAGTTGTATTTGAGCTAAGTATTTTAGGGGTGTATTCCCCATGATCTCGTCCATGTGCAGCATACTGGGTGAAATGTGGAATGTTGTGTTCGACTGCAGTATCATATGGACTGGATCTCGCTCTCCTTCTTCCAATCTTTCTTCTATCTATGATGTTGATGGCCTTGTTCCCATGATTCTTTCCGCTTCTTGTGCTTCCCCGATTTTCTTGAGGAACTATCACATTTCTTCCATCTCCTCTTGAATTATGTCCCTGTGGTGTGCTGCATTGTCAAAATCCTCAGATATGCAATCCTAAACCATTCGGGCTATCATCTCTCCATCATCCTCTATGATCATGTATTCTGGAGGTGTTCTTTGTGCCTTCATCTTCTTTCGTGCTCCTCATATCTATGTGGATTGCCTCTTATTCCCACCTAATTCCTATGAGTTGGGACTTGGTGCAGTCCCCTGCGTTGCCTCAGCCTGTTTCTGCTGCACTTGTGCCAGCTAAGTAGTGTGTGTTTTCTCCTTCTGGGTCCCTATCTTAAATACCCCTTCATTTGTTTGTGTTGTTTTTGTATGGCCCATCCTTCTTTTCTTGGGAACTTGGACTTCCTGAGGTTACATTTCCTCCTACCCTGCCTCCTCGTTTGCAGTCCTTTCCGACAAGTCTTGGTTGAGGGATAGAATCTTCCATTCATCTTCCCAGTATTTGATCACCATGTTGATTTCTCCCTTTGTGATACAGTAGCACATTTGTATTCATTTCTTATCAAGGTCCTTCCGCACATGTATCCACATTGTATGTTGGGTGGCCTTGAATTTGGCAATGTCCTGATACCGCGCGACAACCTCTAGTGTTATTCTCCACATGTTGTTGATGGCCTCCTACAAATCGCATAGGTATCCTTCAAATATGGACCCGTTCATCCTTTTGTGCCTAGCATCTGATGTGGATTTAAGCAATAAATATCTCGCTCCCTGATTAGGTTTGGGTCTGGTAACGAAAGTTGCATATCTTGGTTCCCTCCATCCCATAAAGGCTATTAACATGATTAACCATGAATAGTGAAACTTTGTTCCTAGATCCTGCACATCATTGCAATCATCTAGTTACAAGTTCAAAAGATAGGGTGCCCAACTCACTGTGGTGCCCTCAAGACACTGAACTGCAACTACGACAACCCCAGCCGTAACTTCCTCCCTGTGGCATTTTTTTATCAGCTTACAGGATAAGATTTTTGCGCCCATTTTTGTTGTGACATCATTGATCCTCTTGATAATGATTCCTTATGTCCCACTGTCTGTACCATACTTATTCTTCATCTCTTCCGCTAGTGCTTTCTCCTTGGATTTGTCATCAAGAAACTGCGCGGGATCCATGCCTCGAGATGGCAACCCTGTTATGTTTGCAATAGGCTCTACATCTATTGAGACAAGCTTGTTCAACCATATGTCCCCGCCATGTGTGGCTGATAACAACTATTTGACACACCTGCTTGTGTACTAACCTCTGCCAAAATGTGGTAGATCCAACAAACCTAAAATTTTTGTTTTCTCCAACCCTATTGCCCATTGGAGTGGTTGATCAATCAGTTCCCCAACCAGATTTATGCCCATAGTCTCTAAGTATACTCTCTTTGAAAATTTTGGAAATTTGTCTGCGTCTGCTACATCGTGGTCTGAGTATTTTAGCTTGTCAACCTATCGTAGTAAGCTTGATTCCACTCATACCCCATATTGTGTACACAGTAAAACGAGGGTTGCGACAGGTTTCTTGCGAGGTGAACTAGGTACCTATTGCTTGTCTTTCTTTGGTGATGGATGGCTCAAGGTTCCAGTGACTCCCATTTGTGCTTTAGAATACCATTCTATCCAGCTTGTGACATCTTCTACTATTCCTTCTGGTGGGTGGTCTGACACAGTGGTTTGAGACTTGTCCATCTTGAATTTTTCTTCATGATTCATCGTTGTTCCATTGACTCTCGGAGCTGCTTCGGTGTTCTCTAGTTGCGCCTCCTTCAGGTTTTCTACATCCTGGTTCTATTTCTCTTGTACCTCTGTCGGTCTATCTATATTCATGCCCTCCGGTGTTGATGGTTGGGTTTCTTCCACTACAGGTGTGGGGTTCACCAGTGTTGTGTCTGGGGATTGGATTTCATTGACATTGATGATATCTGATGCTTGTTGTTCACCTTCTTCTAATTGTACCTATGATCTGGTTCTAAGTCTGGGTTGTCTGGCACTCTGGCTTGCTTCTACTTGCTTTGGTGGTGCCATGGTGGTGAATGTTGAACATTTGTTGAGTTATAATGGTCTCTGTGACCACTGTGAACTATGCTCTGTGGTCCTTAGCCTCTATCTCTCTCTATGTGTTCTCTTTTCGCAAATGGACTCTTTGCTCCCACATCCATGTGTTGTATGGGCTTTGCATGAAGCTTGTCAAGGGAAATTCCTTAATTATGGGTTCAATGTACCTTTGGTGCTTTCATACTTTCCATTACTCTGCCTTGCCGACTCCAGTTGGTGTAATTAATTTGATGTCCCATCAATCCTTTTCATCATTCAATTGCGCCTAACTCCGTCATTTCATACTACTTTTTTTGTCTTTTCATTTCCCGCTTGTTTCCATTTTTACCTGGCTGTTTTCCTTTTCCTCGCCGATTTGTTTTCCTAAGTATGCAAGCCCTTTCTTCATTTGGCACACTACGCCTCTGTTAGTATCATTTCATATCCTATTTTTTTTATTTTTTTCTACGTGGTGGGTGGTCGACTGTCCTTTTACATCTTCAGTCGGCTCCCATTGATCATCCCTCTGAGTTCTGCACCTGATAAGTCTCTCAACTATACATCTCCTCCATCTATGACAGATTTTACTTTGTACGGTCCTAACCAGTGCATTATGAACTTTCCTGGGTGTTGAAACGATTTGTTGTCATACATTAGTACTAGATCTCCTTCCTTGAATGTTTTCTTCTTGATGTGTCTATCATGCCAAGATTTGTCCCTTGCTTTTCTGAACTTGTTGGTGAAACCCTGCTAAGATATGGTCTTCCTCCATGGTATTTATTTGATTTAGTCGCTCTTGTACTACACCTCATTCTGTCATCTATGTGATTTTTGCTACGCGCAAACTTGGTACTAAAAATTCTAATGGCACCATTGCTTCTTGGCCATAGACCAGTTTAAATGGTGTGTGCCCTGTCAACTTTTTTCATATAGTCCTGTAGGCCCATCATACTACTAGTACTTTGAGGTCCCATTCATCCCTGTTGACGTTACAGATCTTTTTCAATGCATTCTCCAAGATTTTGTTAAATGATTCCACTGTGCCATTTCTTTGTGGGTGATATGGAGTCCTCTTCTGATGATGGACTTCAAACTCTTCAGTCATAGCGCTAATGGTGTTGTTTATGAAATGCGTTCCCTGATCGCTCATAAAAAAATCTTAGGCACCCAAATCAAGTGATTGCTTGTTCATATAGAAAGTGTGTTGTTGTTTCTGTGTTGTAATCCTTTACTAGTGCATCTTTCGCCCATCTTGTTAGGTACTCCATCATAGCGATGATGTACCTAGCTCATGTTCTTTTTGTTGGTGGGTTTATTGGTCCCACAAAGTATATTGCCCATTTGTTGAATTACTACAATGTTACCTGTGGTCGTAATGGTATTTCATCTCTTCTATTGGGTTTACCTACCCTTTAACAAACATCACATCTTTGACAGTAATCCTTTGATTCTCGATGAATGGTCGGCCACCATAGTCCTATGCACAATACCTTATGTGCGATAGCTTTGCCTGTATAATGCCCTCCTATTCCCTCACAGGATTTTGATAAAACTCTTGGTCTTTCGTGTTCTAACACATATCTTCACAAGATGCTATCTGCACCCATTTTGTATAAGTGTCCTGTGATCATTTGATATTCTGCAGCCTAAACTACCAGATTTTTATTTTGTGTGGTGTTGTATTCTTGTGGTGCAGTACTTGTGCTCAAGTAATGAATGATATATGCAAAGTATTCATCAACGATCTGGACTGAGAATAATTGTGCATTCGGGAAGTTGTCTTCTAAATTCGTAGGTTATTCTCCATTTGTGACTTTTGATAGGTGGTCATGTCCTGCATTCAATTTTCCTGGATTGACTATTACTTCAAATTCAAATTATTGAAATAGCAGTAACCATCGTCAGATTCTCCCCCCCAACACTATCTTTTTGACTAGGTATTTCAAGGCTGAGTGATCTGTGAACATCTTAAAGTGTTTTCCCAATAAGTAGTGTCTGAACTTCTGTAGTGCGTATACCATAGCTAGGCCTTCCCTTTCTGTAGTGTTATAGTTATGTTCTGATTCTTAAAACTTTCTACTTGCAAAGGCTATGGGGTGATCCAAATCCCCCTCTCCTGGTTGCACCAAGATAGCTCCAAGTGCTATGGCTGATGTATCTACATGGACATGGAATGTCTTCTCCCAGTTTGGAAATACCAATATTGGTGTGGTGACCATCTTGTCCTTCAGGGTATCCTTCTGTGTTGACACTCGTCGTTCCACTGAAACTTTGTATCTTTTCTTAACAGTTTTTCCATTGGTGCGGTAATTGGTGCGTATCTTTTGATGAATTTCATGTAGTATCATGTGTGTCCCAACGTCACTCTTAGCTGACGGACTATTTTAGGTGGTGGCAAGTGAACAATTATTGCAATCTTTGCAGGATCTACTAGTAAACCTTGTTTTCATACTATATGGCCCAATAGTATCCCAAACGATGTTTCGAATATGCATTTATTTTTGTTCAGTGATATCTATCACTGCCTACATCTCTCTAACATCAGTTGTAAGACTTCTACATGGTCTTTCAACAAACTATAGACTGTCTAATCATCCAAGTATACTTCGAGAAACTGGTGGATGAATTCCTTAAACACGGCGATGACTACTCTAGAAAATATTGTTGTTGCATTCGTCAATCCAAACGACATGACTATGTACTGGTATGATCCCCATTCTGTCGCAAATGTGGTATTGTATCTATATTCTTGTGTTATCTTAGTATGATGGTATCTTGAGAATCCATCAGTGAATGAGTAAGCTTCATGTTCACTTATGTTCTCTAATCATCTGTGAAAGGTGTAGGGAATGGGTCATGTAGGCATGCATCGTTCAACTTCCTCAAGTCGACACATATCCTTATCCCTCCTTTTTTTTTGTCTTGAACTACCATCGGGCTTATCCATTCTGATTCTTCGACCGGTTCTATGATTCCATATTCGAGCATCCTGTTAATCTCAACTTTAACTTTTTTCTTATATACTGGGTTCAATATGTATGGTCGTTGTCTAATCGGTCTTGTTTCAGGTCTGAGTTGTATCTTCATCTCTCTTAGATCTCCTGCTATACCCTTCACCTCTGTAAATGTTTTGGGAAATAGGTCTTTGACTTGCACAATAACTTTGTTATACTTTCCACTATTTTTTCATCTCAATAGTCCCTAATGGTGGCCATTTTGGGATTCTCAACTGTCCCAATGTTGACTTTCTTTACCTTGATCGACATGGAAATAACTTCTGATTCTATAGGTGGTCCCTCAACTTCTCTTTCTCCTTCTACTTCTTCAATCTGAATATCGTGTGGATCATCTTCATCTAGTGCTTCCTCTTGCACATGGTAACATGACAACAGTTCTTTGACTGTCTATTTGTTCCCCTGTTGTTCCTATGTTATGTGCTCAACTTTTGATTCATTGATGAATATCACAGCTCATATATGTTTAATATCTACATCTATGTTGGGTTTCTCATGTTCGAATGAGAAAGTGACTGTAAAATTTTGTTGCAATCTTGTCTAGGTCACAGTTCCTCTGCACAGTTCCTGGTCTGTGTATCAGTTCACTGGTATGCCCTCTAGAGTGTGTATAAAATGATGAGGCCATTCCTCTGGGGGTGTCATTTTCCACAACATTCTTCACTCCTCCAAGTGTTTCGTTGGTGCCCCTTGTCCATCATACCTTTATTTCTTGTTGTTTTTATGTTCTTTGTCAGACCTTATGCATAGTAACCACTTACATTTGTACCAATATGTGATTATCTCTTTGTGTGCGCCCCACCATCTTGCAAGTGTGGCCTTGAGTGCTATATCAAGTGCTAATAGTCTCTGATTCTCCAATACTTTGGCTTCATGTTGTGCCAAGAATGTATCCAAATCGTGTATTCCATGGAAACTAGGTAGTTCCCTTATCTTTGTGCCTACCCATATTACTGTGTAGTTTATTCGTGCACATATTCTCATGGAAACTTTGTGTACCCTTTGTTTCCAGTTCTCCAAAATGGTATCTAATTATGTTGCACATGAAGTAATGCTCTGCCAACTGAGCATCCCATCTGCAGTTGGGTTTACATAATCCTCATCACGCGCAGTTGTTTTGTACAACTGGTTGATTTCCACTAAGTCTAAGAAAGTAGGTTCTATAAACCTCTCCCCTTCTGATGGGTATAATGGTGCGATGACCTTGTATTCCCATGAATCAAATGTCATTTTCCTTGTTTTCAATTTGATTATAGCTTTGTTATCAAACGCCCAATCGAAATCAAGTAATGCTAGATATGGTTTTATGTCGTCCACTATTTCAATGACTTCAAAATATGCTTTAGTGTGCACTCCATCCAGGTCTACTGTCACTCCTTTTAGTCTACCAATTGGTAGGACTCTGTGTTGGTTTGCCAATTTTAGTTGAACAAGTGAATATTCTACCATGGACTCTCCCATTCATTTCCATGTCTTATTTGGTAATATATTAACTTCATATCCTAGATCCAACATGATATCTCCCATGTTGAAATCTATGATGTTGGTATTCAGTCTGAACTCCCTACTAGTTCTTCTTCTTGTATGTAGGTGATTGACTGTTTTCAGTTCTAGTTTTCCTTCCATCTCGATGCTACATTTTTCTAATATGTTTTGCAATATTTTGATAGATGATGGATCATTCAATACTTTTACACATGATTGCAGAAAGCTTTCAATTGTAATTACTTGTCCCATGGGTTGCATTTCGTTGGTATGATCCAACACTGGAGGCATTTCGTACTCCGGTGCTTCCTTTCTTTTCTACGCAGTTGAAGTCAACGCCATGTCTTCCTTCTGAAATTCTTGTTTGGCTTCCTTAAATATTTCCTTCTCATTATGTGTGTCGAACTATTTCCTTCTTCGATGTTCTTCTTCACCCATCAATTTTTTGTTGGCTCTTGTCGGACTGCATCATTTCCTATTTTATCTCCTTCGCAAGTAACTATATTGATGTTTCGTCCTTTATCCCTTGCTTCAGTTGAAATCCACTGAACATTCTGGTTGTTCTAGTTCCTCTTTTCCTCGATCTTTACTAATAGTGTTGGACATTCTTTTGTGTTTTGATTTGATGTGCGACAATACATACAAGTCCCTGGTGGAAGCATACATTCTCTTGCATAATGTCCTGGTTGTTGACAATTGTGACATACCACTAGTTCTCTACCTTGTCTGTAACCTCCTCTAGCTCATCCTCCACCTTTGTAGCCTGCTTGATCTCCTCTCGACACATTATACCAAGGCACCTTATTATACTACGTGGTATTGTACTGAGGTTGTGCTGTGTTGTAATACGATTGTGCATTATTATATTGTTGTTGCACAGTATTATGCTATTACTGTGCAGTGTTGTATGGAGTTGGAACTTGATTAAAATGTGGTGTGGCTTTCCCATTCATCATTTCTTCATGCACTCTATATGCATTTGATGTCCTTTCTCGCATCAACTCCATGATTCTACAATATTTGTATTCATGGCTTACTAACTTGCAAAAGTTGCAATATGAACTCTTTGGGACTGTCTGGTATTTATGCATCATCGTGCAGTGATAAGGATCGTGACTTGGTTTCTTGAAAATTTCACACCATAATCCTCCTATTGGTAACGGATTTGGCATTCCTTCTGCCATATAATGCGTGAATGTCAGACATTTGTTCATTTGGTGTCCTTTTGTCTTGCATGTAGTGCACCAAATGACTTCTCATTTGTACTTAATCTTATTCTGGTTTAGCTGGAACGTTAATTTCTTCAAATCCTCCTTCAATTCTTCAATAGTTGGGTATGTCTGTTGATACTGGTTTTCTTCCAGTTGCAGGGATGCTTGTAGATCCTCTGTCGGCGTCTAGAAATTTTGTTGTTGCAATGGGTATTTTAAGTGTGGGAACAGTGAGTTGACAAACAGGTGTCAATGTTGCATATTGTTCATGAGATATTTTAACTTTCCCTTTAGTCACTTGAATCTCTGGTCAATCTCCCATACAAATTCTCTTGGTTTTTGTCTAATTTTGATCATCTCATTCATGTACTAATCCTTTGAACTCAGCTTCTGGAATTCATTTATTAGTAGTTTCTTGATATCTACAATTGTTTTGGTTGTCCTTGGTGGATTGTTTGTAGCTAAACTCATATACCAATCCAGTGCATGATACCTTAGTGTAATCACTAGTTGTTCCAATTTAGTGTCACAATATTGTCAAGCCAAAACTCTACTGCACAGGTGAAGTTTTTTTTCACCTATTGTAACTGCTCAATTTGTACTAGATTCCACTCTAATTGTTGAATTTGGTTCATTGTGTGGTTCTCCTTCAACCTTAGTATCCAATCCTACACTAAGTATGGGAAATCACAGAAAAAGACTTCATGCAGATTAGTAAACACATATTTCTCAAGATATTTATGGGGTGTTATTCTAGGGTTTATGTTGTCTTTCTATGCAAACTTCATCTCTTTGGTTCTTAACCAGCTTTTGATCTCTGCTTTTGTAGGATTCCACGGTCTCAACATCCCCTTCTAGTAGATCACCATTTTCTTCTTTTCTTTACTCTTCTCTTTCTCAACCTATCTCATCTACTCAATTCTCTCATGTTCCTACCAATGTCAACAAAACCATTTATTGGTTACTATTATATTCTATCTAAGTTTATTGACCCATTGTTCATGTCTATTTGGGTTTCCAACAAAGCCTCTAAAACTATCAGCCCTCCTGGTAAACCAGAAGGCAACGCAGCGCACAGAGTGCACTACGCAATCTCACCTAAGATAGATTTAATGGGTGGTTGTAATACTCATGTGTTTACAACCTAGGATTGAGTGTGAGATATGATAATTGTATATTGAACCACTATTATAACTTGTAAACCCAATATACTATCAAATTTGAATAAACAAAAAATATAACACTCATTCATTCAGTATAACAATATTTAATTCAAATCAATAAAGACACCCATGCATTCAATATCATAACACAGATGCTATCGTGGTTCACCCCCTCCTGGGCTACGTCCACAAATATTTGGCTCTCAACTCTTTATTATAGTCGTTCTGTCACTGCAGCGTTGTGCGCTTACAACTCTTCCCCGTTGGGTAAGATCTATATGAGGTGGACTAGATTGCACCAGGCTCCTCAACCTATGATCTAACCCTCAAGATCTTCCCTCCTTCATCCTCTCTAGCTCAACATCTTACCAAGATGCATCATACAGCAAAATATTACATATCGGTTATTTACAACAGCTCTCTCTACAATGATGACTTATCTCTAGAAAAATATGAACCCTTATGATACCTAAGTATCTATATTTATACGTTTCTGGATCTTCAACCATTACAATAAATTACCAAAACCCTATCCCTATCATTGTTAGGTCTTCCATGCATGCACACGTGTTGTTCTTCCTTCCAGTTGTCACTTTCCTCGTGCATTCTTTCTTTCCCAAAATTGTCTTTCTTTCAGCTTTGACTTGCTTCCAACAAGTCCCATCTCTTCTATCAGACTTCCAAATTATTTCCATTCATTAGATATGGGAATGGGAGGGTCCCATACCCTACCTTTTTCCTTGGGTGTGCACAAATTTCATACCTCCAAATCCAATGGTCAATATCAAGGGACGATCAATGACCCTCAATGATTTCGCATTGTCAACTTGTGTGAGGGTTACCATCCCTCAATGATGCGGGAGTGGTTTTCTCCCTTGCTACGTGGCACCGTCCTATTGTCTTCGCATCACAAAAAACCTTTGAAGAAATCATCTTTCCTCCATGTGATACCGCTTATGGTAATTCCCAATACAACCTCACCTATGTGGCATCCACGTCAGCCTTGGGCCCACCACCGTGAAATGTTAGCCCTACCACTATGGCCTACCACCCCACTACAGTGGACCTACCAAATCCCAGATATAACAATTGAGATGATCAGAAGATTAATGGTTGTGGTTCATTTCACATGGTGAAGTTGCCTGGAAGTTAACGACACTTCACAATGCGATAGTGGATTTTACCCACAATAGATGGTGCCCTCCCATTGGCCTCGCATCATAGAATAGCTCTAGAAAACCACTTTTCTCATTATGTGAAACCACTTATGGTTTCAGCTGATACTATGGCTCATCGCCCTGCCACGGTGGTCTACCACCTTGCCACCATACCTACCATCATGCCACAAACTGCCAATGTGGACCTACCACCATGGAATTCCATGTCACCACAGGAACATCACTACCACATAACATCCACGTGGCCTCCATGTCACTACTGACGTCATGTATGAAAAAAATCCCAAATTTCAAATTTTTTTCTTGTTATCACACAATTTGTAGCTTGGGCAAAGCCCAACCCAATCCACGAATGTGTGAAAACTACGGGAGTATCTACCCACTGTCACCTTAGATAGACACTCCCCTCGCTTTAGTGATGATGAAATCACCACAAGGGGGGGATCTTGGTGACCCTAGGGGGATTGATATGGAAAGTGAGATGATGATCAATGAACACCCCTATAGGTCAATATTGGAGAAGGAATAAGGCTTGATAATGAGTCTTGTATATGGAGTTTGGTTGCCAAGCATTATGTACCTATAAAACAATATTAACCCTTCTCGGAACAAGACGAATGATAGATATACAAGCCTTAAGTCAAATGGGATCAAGAAATAATCCTTGTTGTCCCAAATTGAAGAAGTATGGAAATATATAGATCAGAAATAAAATTTAACAATAGTTGCAAATCTAACCATCAAAAATAAAAAATAAGATGCTAGAAATAAAACTAGTAAAGACTAGTT